>JBBYHH010203311.1:0-13469 GCA_038382905.1 Daphne laureola | reverse complement strand
ATTTAAAGCTAAATAATTTATATGTATATAGTAATTAGAAGTATAAACTTTTTAAATAGAGAAGAAAATAATAGCACTCTTTAGTAAATTTCATGTTCGAAAATGTGATCAATCAATTATATGTGGAACAAATTCATTTGACTCGTTCATCATTTAATTTAGTTCTTGAATTGAGATGTAAAATTAAAAAATATTTAGAGTGTATATGCAACTTTTTTTAAAATCAAATGTCTATTTAAAATAAAGAGATTAAAAAGGTAAGATGAGAACTTATTAGATTAAATTTAAAAAGTTAGAGATTCATATGCAAAAATCTTTAAAACCAAATGATAGCATGAGACTTATACATTAGATAAAAAATAAAAAAAAAATTAGAAAGAAAAAAAAAAAGACAAAAGTCATACGGTTCACACATCCTCGATAAATGTATAAATATAGAATAATTATAATAATAAATTAAATACTAGAAAAGTAAATGTGATAAATTAAATACGAGTAAATTGTATCATCTATACCTCAACTATAACTTGTGTTGCAAATCTATACCCGAACAAAATTTTGCAACGTACTCATATTTTAGAATCATTTTTGTAATAAAATTTTATTCGGGTATAGATTTTCAACACGCACTATAATTTAGGTATAGATGATGCAATTTACTCAATTAAATACTTAGGAAATATTTAGGAATTAATTAGGAGACACGAAATTAATAGAAAAGGTATTGGATTTTAAAAAAGGTGAAATGAATATTCCAGCCAAAAATAACCAGGGAGGTAACAGAAATCAGTTAAAGGTAACGATATAGAGAGTATTAGTATAATAATCTGTTTGGCCCTCCTCTAATCTCTCTATAACCCATTCTCTTCCATTCCACAGCACAGATTAAGAATTAATTCAAACCAAATTAATTAGCAAAAACCAACAACAACAACAACCAAATTGATCATCAAACTCCAGCCACCACATTCTCATCGGAATCACTAAAAATATAATCCTCCATCTCCGATCACCATCGCCGGGGAGAATTCCAAACAAATAAATACTATTACCAATTAATTAGTGCTTAATTATTAAGATTGTAATTTTAATTAATATGATGATCGATCGATCATCGTCATCATCGCGAGCAGGGAGTAGTAGCGGGAGCAGTAGCAGCACGCAAGCGTGCGCGGCGTGCAAGTACCAGCGGCGGAAGTGCGCGCCGGATTGCATTTTGGCGCCGTATTTCCCTCACGACCGGCAAAAGCAGTTCCTGAATGCGCACAAGCTGTTCGGCGTCAGCAACATTACCAAGATCATCAAGAACCTCAACCCTAACGACAAGGACATTGCGATGCAGACCATCATCTTCCAATCCGATGCCCGTGCCACCGATCCCGTCGGCGGATGCTTCTCCATCATCCGACACCTCCAGCGCCAGCTCGATTACCACCAGGTCGAGCTCGATCTCGTCAACCACCACCTCGCCCTCTGCCATGCCCACCACCACAATCATAACCCTAACCCTAACCCTAACCATGACTCATTCGTCGTCTATGATCATCAAGATCAAACCACCACATTGCTCCAACAACAACAACAATCGTCGTATCTGCAGCAGCAGCCCAGCCATTTCAACATCAACACCGCCGCCACCCTGTCCTCACAAGACAGCAACAACGAGGACGTGAAGCCCGTCATCTCCGACATCGACACACACGATCATGACAATATTAACAATTTTGTTGAACAACACCAGGCGGCAGCGGCAGCAGCAGCAGCAGCTGATCCTACAACGAGTGATCATCATGTCATCCAGCAGACAAGGTTCGCACCTTCCACACAGTTACTCATTTCCTCCTCCTAAAAACAATTACTGGTAAGTACTAATTAATTATTACTGATTACTTCTACCACTTAATTACAATACATATATTATATGGAGGAGATGGTTAATTACCCACTTATGACTAATAGATCAAACGTTTCTTGTTTCAGAAGAAAGAAATTAATGTTGTGGCCAGCTGCCTAGCTAGGTATACATGATACTCGTATACATATATAGAGAGAGTTTATTCATTTACGAATTCTTTTCCAAAGTTGTCCCCTTTTCTTTTTTTGTCTTTGTGCTTTCTATTTCCATGTAATTAATCAGATTATGCATACTTTTTTTCACGCTTTTCATAGTAATTATCCATACTCTTATATAAAAATGAATCCACAAAGCAAGGGCTCTTTGCCTTGTAGTACAAGTTTATAACAACACTGAATTCAATTGCACATTAATATAGACAAATTCAACACATGACTGGCTGTATACTTTTCTTTGTTTTCCACCATCCATCCATAAACCAGGCTTGCTGGTTTCTTGCAGCACAAGCATCCATGGAATCTCAATACTTAACCCCAAAATATTGTGAGAGCTTAGTAGCCCCCCATATGATTGAGATCTGGCACCCGGCTTGGAGGCTTTCTATCATCTTTACTTTCCAAAACAACCGCCTCTGCTGTAGTCAACAGCAATGACACACTGCATTGCAACCAGATATATTTAAATACCAAGATTGAGAAGACATAACGTAAGG
The DNA here is from genome assembly GCA_038382905.1 of Daphne laureola. Classification (NCBI taxonomy): domain Eukaryota; kingdom Viridiplantae; phylum Streptophyta; class Magnoliopsida; order Malvales; family Thymelaeaceae; genus Daphne; species Daphne laureola. The sequence continues at coordinate 10,902 of JBBYHH010203311.1, read as the reverse complement.
CTCAAGATTTCTGCGTATTCAATAAGTTCAGAGAGAGGGAGGGCAGACACTTCACCTGGCTGCATCCACAAAAGCAGTTCTAATAACTTTAACGGGATCTATTATTCCAGCCATCAGCATGTTAACATACTTCCCTGTTGTTTCAGATCAAGACAGAATTACCATGATCAATGATCAATCATCAGCGAATCCAGATCGTATAATAATCATGTTCTAGGTTTCTCCTCCCATCCAATGGCTTTAAAAGACGACGGCATTAAAAAAAGAAGATTAATACTCTGCTTTAATTATGACAAACAAACCTTTGGAAGCATCAAAACCGAAAGCCAAATCATCTTGTTCCAGTAACTTTCCTAGAACCAAGGAACCATCAAAACCAGCATTTGAAGCTATAGTGTAAGCTGGAGCCTGTTTACGCAAACAGCATTTGACAGTCAACAACAAAATAGTACAAAAGTTTGACAGTCAACAATGATCATGACCTAAAAACTGAGATCAATATTTAAGCGGGATAAAAACCTTAAGGGCGTTCTGTATTATCTGAACACCTCGTTTCTGGTCCTCATTTTCAGTTTGGATGTTCTCCAAAACCTTCGAGGCATACAAAAGAGCGACACCGCCACCTTGTATAGACAACCATCAGTTGCCACATTCACATTGAAACACCTAAAAGTTCCAAAGAGGCACATGCAGCTTACCTGCCACAATACCTTCTTCCACTGCTGCTCTTGTGGCATTCAAAGCATCTGTAGCCCTGTCTTTCCTTTCTGCAACTTCTATGTCACTTGCTCCACCAACCTTCAACACAGCAACACCACCGGATAGTTTTGACAGCCTTTCCTGAGCTTTCTCACGGTCAAACGTGGCAGAACTCTCCTTTATAGCCGCCCTAAGCTGAGATGATGTTGGAAACGCAAAAACCATCACCAAGTAATCAGAGATTAGTAGGTTTACCTTTATGGAAAACTACCTTTCTACCTTCCCACTCTCTCTCCAGCATATAAAATTAGTATGAATCTTGGGAATTCTTAAATTTTCCAGACTAAAGTGCTGCACCAGATATTATTATCCCCAACAAAGAAACGTAAAAAAGTAGAACATACAGACCATGTCACCACTCACCACTATACACTAGGCAAGCTATTCTCATGTGAGACTTTGCAGTTCTATCCACTTTTGGGACACTCTAAAAGGTACTCATGGTTTACTTTGATTACTCCGTTTTCCTTGATCTCCAAAATACGATTCCAGGTCTAACTATTAGTCAAGAGAGGACAACTAAGATTCTAAACAATCATAAGCATGCATGTCATTCATAAGATACAACTGAAACTATTGCACAGGCGGTGATTGACACACCTCTTCACATCTCTCTTCAATCAGATTCCTATCCCCTCCACCGTGAAGAATTATGGTATCATCAAGAGTGACAGTGACCTGAGAAAAGCAATGTTAGCTAATAAAAAGGCCGAACAAGAACTGAACTCGACGTATTTGTTGATGAAAGGCAAATACCTTTTTCGCAGCACCAAGCATTTCAACTTTGACTTTGTCAAGGGTTAGACCACGGTCTTCACTAATAACCTGTTACAGACTAATCAACTACTCCTGTAACTAAAACCAAAACTTTGAAAAAATCATTTAGCATTTATCACCTCGCCACCAGTAAGAATAGCAAGATCATCTAAATTTGCCCGCCTGTTATCTCCAAACCCAGGGGCTTTGATTGCACAGACCTATGTATTCCAACATCAGAAGGAGACAATTAAACGTTATGCAACAATATCTACACCGTATTGCTGGATAACAAATAAAAACAGTGGTATGACATCACCTTAAGACCTGCATGATGCTTGTTGAGGATAAGCATGGTTAGAGCATCACTCTCAACATCCTCAGCCACAACAAGAAGTGGTCTATCTTTCTGTTAAGTATCAGGAAAGAGAAACAAAAATTAGGAAGAACAAATTTTGGGCCAAGTAATGAGACACGAGCCTATCAGAATATTACTTTAACAGCCAGCTCCAATGCTCTCAGTAGGGATTCTGCATTAGAAATTTTCTTCTCATATATAAGAATTAGTGGGTTTTCAAGTTCCTGCACCAATGTAAAGGACCATCCTCAATATCAGCAAGCTTTTCGAATAGTTTACAGAAATTAATGATTCAAAGTGAACTTTGCACGGTCATTCAGACCTAAGACAAGTTCAATTGAGAAGAAGCATCTCTATTCCTAAGACCCAACAAAAAACATTAACCAATAAACAAAATCAACAGATGAAAGATGTGGATTTTCAAGCATGATAACTCAAGTAACCTTGGTAATCCTTTTTATTATCATACTGTGGAATAAGAGTATGAGAGACAAAGTAAGTTTTTGTAAGAGCTTCTTTCTCAGCTTTCAACAAATGTAATATGAGAATGACTCCCCAATCAGAGAAGTTCAAAGTACTTTAAGTAGGCTGTTTTGGTCATAGATCAGTGCTTACACATTTTTGAGTTTTTTTATCAGTCATGAAGTATGGAGATATATAGCCTCTTGCTAGCTTCATTCCTTCCACCACCTCCAACTCATTATCCAAGGTATTACCATCCTGAGAGTCAAAATCTGTCATGAGCAATCACAATTCAAATTTGCAGTATCAAACGTCAAACCAGAAGGAATAGCTTACTCACAGAAACTGTAATAACCCCTTCCCTTCCAACCTTCCCCATCGCCCTTGCTATAAGTTCTCCAATCTCACGTTCACCATTGGCTGAAATAGTAGCAACCTTTTCAAATGAAAGTTAAAAAAAACATCAATTATTTAAATAACATGCATCACATGCCAAAAAAAACATCAAGAGAGGCTTTTAAGAAAACATGCATCACATGCACAGTTTCATCGTGGTTAAATTGCTAGCAGGAAGGTAAAAAAGGGTTCAGTCAGAAATATCCCTAAAAATAGAGCATTTTGAATTTAAATAACCAGTCTTCACCGTAATAGATTCACTCAACATTATCCAGAAATCTTAAATTTGCCTTGATGTATGCTATAGAGATTCAGAATGATGTACAGAGATTTGGTTACCAGATTCATTGACAAAACAATGCAGATCCCTTTGGACTAAACGCAGCTTACTCATTATTTTTTTTAGTTAAATTAACCGACTTTTTTAGGACTTGAATTCAGAAATTGCAAACTTTCCATTGGATAGTTGAGTAACTCCGATCAGTTAGAAACACAAAAGAGAACCAGTTTCAAGAAATAATCACCTCACCTGCGTTATTTCTTCTAGCGTGCTTATCATTCCTGCTCGAAGTTTTAATTCAGATACGACAGCATCAACAGCCTTATTAATACCACTGCGCAAGTCCATCACATTTACACCGGCAGCCACTGACTTGCAGCCTTCTGTAAGGATGGCCTGAGTCAGGACAGTTGCACAAGTTGTTCCTGCGTAGACAAGAATGCATCCTCAAGGACCTGAGCATTAGAAAGTCTTCATGGTAATAAAAGAACTAATCTTGCTTTACAATGTTTTCCGACATCAGGTCAAGACAACTGCCAGAACACAACCGTGCATCAGATATGTTATTATCGCAAGAATCGGAAAATGTATTTCAGAAAGCTAAATAACCACCCAAAGAAACAAAAATGCAGTTATGAACAAGAATCAAGAACTTAGATTTCTAAATTTAAAAAGCGGAGCCAAATCTACCCTCCTCTCATCTATAATTTTATAATGAAACTGCACTTGCGCTTACCAAGAACTCCGGCTACAATACTTTAAAGTATTAATAATATATTTCTATTTTCACCCCATCTTTTCAGGCTACAAAAACAAGCACTTTGGCATGTCCAAACAATACAAACTTTCATCACAATGGCATCAATCCCCATACAATTGGTATAACTCAAATACACACATGAGATTTAAGTGTGTAAACGAAAAACAAATAATTTACCATCGCCTGCTATTTTGTTGGTGGCATTAGCAACCTGCTTTACAAGCTCTGCACCAACATTTTTGGCGTTATCCTTGAAGTTGATGCTTTTGGCAACTGTAACACCATCTTTTGTGACCTTTGGACTTCCGTGACTGTTATCGATAATCACATTACGACCCTAGACCATCAGTAACGGAGATCAGAATGAAGAATAAGGGTTTCTTTCGTTCAATTGAAGTTACCAATACTAAGAAAATGTATGTTCAGTACGCATTCATATTACAAGGGATGCTAGAGGGAAAGAGCATAAAAGTGCTAGGCGGAATCTTTCCCTAAATCTGATGACATCTTAGAATTACAGAAACAAGCAACAAAACCAAACCTGAATTCTTTCTTGCACCTTTCTCAAATGCTTTATAAAACAGAAAATGCATGAAACAATAATTTTGGACACCCAAAAATCTGACTGGGAAAAGAGACATTGCCCGGACATGATATTTTGACAATAAAATAGGCAAAAGTTTCCTTCATCATGAGAGAAGCAGAAGTAAGGTAAGGACAGACAAGCTCACCTTTGGTCCCATTGTAACTTTCACAGCCTCTGCGACCTCAGACACTCCCTGCAGCATCGCTGCCCGTGCTCCAACCCCAAAACTAATATCCTTTGCCATATAATTCCTATTGCATATTACTCTGCTGCAAACCTTCACAATTGAAATCAAAATCAGCAGCGAAGAAGTAGCAAAGATTCATAATCGAGCTGAAAATGTTCAGGATTAAAATGCTGAGTAGCTATCTTAAAATAAAATCTTTAGAAAGTAGACTAAGCTAGAAATTCTGATGAACGATGAATTGACTTGAAAAGGCAAACAGAAGTGAACAGCGGTCTCGTCAACCCTACTGAAATCGAATAAATGGGCTAGCAATGTTCAAGATTACCCACCATCTTTCTTGCAGACGATGATCTGGAAAAACATGGAAACATTAGGGCCAGTGATGGATGAGATAGAATAAGGAGCATAGACGATGGAACATAAAGGAAATTCAGGAATAGGAAGTGAGAACCTGATTGAAGAAGTTAGTTTTGAAGCTAATCGATACATGGTAGAATATCAGAAATCCAGAAACGGGAACAGAGAAATGGAGATTCCCTGTTCAACTTCCGACTTCTGCTGATGATGAATGAAGTCGAGAATCGAGACAAGGCATGCGGGGTTTAAGAGAGATTAGAGGGTTTATGTTTTGGGCTTTTGTTATCTTTGCAGCCCAAACGATAAGCGCCTTTGGGCCCAAACTAAGATCCATACATCTCCGTATACTCTGCTTTTCTTTTTCTTTTTTTTCTTTTTTTATAGATGCTCTGGTTTTCTTTTAGTCCATCCATAAAAAGAAAATGGTACCTTGATTTTTATGTTGGGTTGACACAAAGAAAATACTAGAGATAATTTGGTTAAAAAGTATATAAAAATCTATCTAATGAATACAAAATATTGATTTATTGTTTCACATAAATAGTTTCACCTTATACTTCCATGAACTATGTTGATTCGTTCCTTGAATTATAATTCGTCTAACTCACTCCTTGAACTGTGTAATGTTTGACATTTTTATCTTCCGACTCAGTAACTCGTCCCACGTGAGATTAACAGTGTCAAATTGTTAATGAACAGACTCCTTATTTGTATGTTTTTGAACAATTTAGGACCAGTACCTTCTAAAAAATATCAGAACGTGTCATTGACGACATTGTTTTGTCTACTAGAGCCTCTCTCGGTGACCTCGAGTACGAACAACTCATTCAAATGGAAGATGCGACATATCCATAAGTTTTAATTTTGTCATTTTAACAAGTTTTGAATACTTAAGTTCTGATTATGAAATTGAAGAACTAACCAAGTATTATTCCATGAGGTCAACAAACCTTGATATGGTCAAATGGGTAAAGTGTTTAACGGTGTATAGTTCATGGACTGAGTCACAACAAATTATAATTAAGTGATTAAAGTGATTGAGTCAACATAATTCAGGGGACTATTAGATAATTTGACCTATAGTAAATTAAATGTTGAAGATGAAGCGGAGTTTTTGAATTCGTTCGAGCTAAGTTCAAACAAATGGCTCGAGTTCGGTTTGATAGTTCGAGAGCTTAAAAAAATTAAGTATTTAATTATTTGAAATAGGAAATAAAAAATAAGAACTAAGTTGTAAATTATTCAAAAAAACTGTTATCTTCCTTAGATTCGTAGTTCGTGAAGCTCAATTCGTTTAATATGGTTCGACTATTTAAGTTAGAACTGACTCGTGAATGATTTGGTTCGTTTTATACCTCTAACTCGAATTGACTCGCGAGCTGGCTCGAACAAATCCTTAAAGATTCGAGTTCGACTCATTTTACTACTCGTAAACCTCGGCTCATTTAATATGATTCGAGCTCGAATTCGAATTGACTCGCGAAAGACTAATTTCATTTTAAACCTCTATTATAGCATATCCTAACAGATGTAGTGAAGATGGAGACAAATCCCTTTAAAGGATTGTTTTTACATTTTGCTGTTAGTCCATTATTTTACCTGAGTTTAAACTTTAAGTTCAAAACTATCCCATGTTACAACAAGACCATCCCTTTCCACTTTTGAGCTTTACGTTAGTGACCAAAATGGTGGAAGATTCATCCTGTGGTGGGGTGGTCTGTCATGTGTGGTGGCGCCTACCTTCCTCACCGCCGACTCACCACGTGTGATGTGAACGTCTAAATCCACGGCCAGAGCCAGAGGCAGGACCAAATGGAAATGGTTTGTTTATTTAAGTACTTATTTAGTCCCGAAGAAAGACTTGGGTGGCCCTGACTGTCAAATAATTAGTACTCCACTTCACTACATAATTTCACTTAGACAAAAAACACAAATAAACCCTTGAACTATTCAATTTATCATAAAATGATCACTGAAATTTTGAAATTGTATCAAGTTAGTCACTGAATTTCATTTATGATGATGTTTCAGACAAAAAAACGACACAGATTGAACGGAAAATTAAATCTAAATTGTCTCTAACTGTTCGATTTAAAAAAAATACACGCACGTTAAGAGAATTGTGTCTGACTTTTACCATAATTACGTCTGATTTTCTCGGTAGTATTCTTTTAACATATTTTTCTTAATCGGACACTTAGATACACTTTATGTTAAATTTCTTACCCAATTCACATCATTCTTCCGTGTAAAAAATTATCAGAATTCAGATCCGGTAACTAAATTGGTACAATTATAAAAATTTAGTGATTTATTCAGTTGGATAAAAAATTCAGTGATCATTTTATGATAAACCGAAAAATTTAGGGTTTTTTTTTTGTTGTGCTTTTTGCCTTTCACTTAAATAAAACATTATTAGTGGGTAATGGTTGGATTTAATTATAGGCATATACCACCAAAAGACAGCTATGGTATTTCATATCCCACACCCACACGCAATTTCAGCCAGCTGGAAAACAATCACTTTTTTTGGACTCTCACATTTTTCTGTTCAGTATTTTCATAATAATTAGTTAATAATGTTTGGATTAAAAAGAATAAATGAATAATTTATAATTTAAATTGATAAGTTGTTTGAATAAAAGGGACATTTCAATTGATTGCGTGGCACCAACCCTGACAGAATTTATTAATTAAACCCCACGCTACTCCACCACCGACACCATTTACATCCTTCCCTTTCGTACTTGGACATTTACATCACTCCATATATTTTTACAATTTACAACTCACTAAACGCTACTACAGCTGTGTGTACCAAACAAGTCAAAATGGCATATGAGCAAATACCAAACAAGTCAAAATCCATCATTTATTTACAACAAATTCCATAACCAAGAGCAACAAAAGAAAGGACTGAACATTACATAGAGACTACTAGCAAAAGAATCCATAAAGAAGAAAACCATATAGTATATATTTTGAATAAATAACAAAAATTGTAGTAGTATATATTGCTGGAATTGGAATTTAAAATAAATAAATAAAAAACAAGAAAAAGAGTCACAGCTTTGATTCATCATGTAATGTAAATGAAGGGGAGGGGAGGGGGGGATTAGAAAGTCCACCTCCAGATCTTGATCCTGGAATCAAGCTTACACTTGGCCTTCGCCGTGGAAGCCGACGCCGCCGTCTTCCCCGTCGGCGGAGTGACCCGTATCCCTTTACAGGCGACCCGGATCCCGACCTTGGGAGACTTCATCCCGCCCATCTTAGCCTTCACTTTGGTATCAAGCTCGATCTTCAAAGCGGCGCCGTTTCTGCTCTTCAGAGCGTTCTTCAGCTTCGTCGCATCCGAATCCTCCAATTGCTGCCCGCCGCCGGCGCTCCTCACGGCGAGCTTCAGCAGAGTGGTATTCTTCTTCCCGTGGAGGAATCCCGGGAGAGACCCATCCCCGATGCCGATTCCGCCGTCCTCCGTCTTGACGGAGATCGAGATCGGGTCGTAGGTGAAGACGACGTTCTTGTTAGGGTTGTTGGCGGTGATGTTGATGGCGATGGTGGAGATGAGGGTGGAGGAGGAGGTGAGATTGAGGGCGGAGACCTTGAGTGAGGAGACGGTGAAGGTGGGGCGGTGGGGGCGGTAGATGACGTAGAGGCTGATGGCGGCGAGGGCGACGAGGAGGATGAGGATGAGGATGGCGATGGTGGTCCAGAGGCAGCAGCGACAGCGGTGGTTGTGGCTCTTGGGTTGGGGGCGGTAGAGTGGGCGGTTGGCGCCGTACTGTTGGGATTTTGGCGCCGGGAAGGTGGGGGCCTTGGCGGAGGGATAAACGCGGTCGGTCATGGTGAGATTTGGATTGTGAATTTGTTGTGCGTTGAGAGCAGAATTAAAGGAATTATTCTACACTTTCACTACTTCACACACAACTTCCCTGCAAATTTGTACTACTGCATTTTTTTTTTTTAATAACTAGTACTACTTACTATATTATTTAATTTTTAATAGTATTTTTTCACTATTTTTATATGAAATATTCTTACTTTTTTTCCTAGATCTATCAATGTACCTTTTATTATGAAATATTATTAGTTTGTTTTTTTGGTCTCATAATATGTTAAAATGTCCAATTCATGAATATAATTAATAATGAGTTGATAGTATTATAAAATGTTGACTAACTCATCTTATGATACATGATTTTCTACCTAACAATATAAAATTAAAAACCCCATATATATATATATATATATTAAGGTCACTTGGGCCGTGTAGGATTGCTTGCGTTAGGGGGTAATTCCATTGGGTTGGGTAGCGTTATAGCCCAGCAGTGTATGCGTAATTGTTTGGGCTCCAAGGGACTGATGGGCATATGATACGACTACTAATCGTCATATACAAATCTCAATCCTGTTTAAAATGATTATAAACTTTAAACATCGTCGACTATTCTGTTAAAAACTTAATAGATAATATAACAGTGTTAAAAATTTATAGTGAGGGAGGAATGAGATAGGAAAAGTGGGGACAATAGATTTGGATTCGTTTAACACTACATCCATCTTATGATATCTTTTATTTCCTTTGTCCCAATAAAATTAATTCGTTAAACATTCAGTCATTTTTGTTAGGCGACACCTCAATGGTGATGCACATTGTCTTACTCATCATGACTTAAAGCGGTTAAGTAGATTTGATTGGGGATAAATTCTCCCTAGTTGGTTGTTTTCGACAATAATGATATGATATTGAATGAAAGTCATTGTCTTTATAAAGAGGAAAAAAAAAAAAGGACTAACAATTTTTTTTTGGAATATTTAAAAAAAAAAAAAGAATGCAAGAAGATAAAGGTATATTAGGGGGCTTCAAAGTTACAAAAAATGGGGAATAGAATTCACGTGATTTGTTAATAGATTCACAATGATTTTTTTTTTTAAATTCACCGTGAATATATTTGAAGAAAGTTTGACAGTCCGTGAATATCTTCTTTTTCCCTGAGCAAAATCTTCTTTTTCCCTCTATGGTGACTTTTGATCTCTCAAATCTTCTCTCAATTTCACTCTATAGAAATGGAAACCGGAACGACGACCAGAGGCAAGATGAAGAAAGGAGCCGCCAGAAGGAAAGGCGGCCCAAGGAGAAGCCTGTTTCTCGCTCCGTCAAGGCCGACCTCCAAGTCCCCGTCGGTCGGATCAGTCGTTATCTCAAGAAAGGCCGTTACGCCCAGCCCGTCGGCACCGGAGCTCCGGTTATCTCACCCTAGTCCTCGAGTACCTCTCCGGTGAGGTTAGATCTGATTTCCTCTTCTAATTTCACAGATCTGTTATTTGAAGCTGGATCTGTGAAATTGAAGTTTTTGATTTTTTTTCTTCTCTCCAGGTCAAGGAGTTGGCTGGTAATGCGGCTAGAGACAACAAGAAGAACAAGATCATCCCAAGGCATCTGCTGTTGGTGGTGAGGAACAATGAGGAGCTTGGGAAGCTGTTGGCCAGAGTGACCATCACGCACGACGGAGTGGAACTGAGGTGAAAAGAACGAGAGGCGGTTGGGCGACAGAGGCGGATTGACGTCGAAAAAGTTGGACCGTCTTCTTCTCCAGCTCTGAGGTCGGTTGGGCACAAGTGACTTTCATCCCAAACTCACGATGAAAAACTGAACTCACACCTCCAGCTTTCACCACATAACTGAAAAATCTGAAGTAAAAAATGTAACTTTCTCACAATGAAAAAACTAAAGTGAAAAATATTATATTTCATTCATTTTTTACCAACTTTGAAGCCCCTTATTTTTTGGCAGAACGACCTGTGGATCAGATCGGTTTAGTTTTAGAGAGATAATTTATCCTGGTGCCTCGGGGCGAAGCACGGATCGGATCATCTTGAGTTTTGGTTCAAGAGAAAGTCTTTCTTCCCCCAGTCCCCGACCGCCTTAAATCATGGGTATGGAGCCAGCCTCGCTTCACTGCGGGGGGGAAGATCGGTTGAAAATCCCCCGATGGTG
>JBBYHH010203089.1:0-13470 GCA_038382905.1 Daphne laureola | reverse complement strand
CAGGACATAGAGAATGGCATTCTCATCGAGGCCCTGGGCGGGATGCGGGCGGCGATGGAGGCGGCTCGAGCGGAGGCATTGGTGGTGCTGGGGCAGACGGAGACAGATGCCCACGCCGCGCAGCAAGCTACTGACAGTTTGGTCAAGGCACTTCTAGATGCGTCAGCTGATGCTACCACGACCAACCAGGCCTTGGCAGATGTGGATGGGTTTTTAGGGCTTCCCCCCTCTCTTGGGGAGGGTCCCTCATCCTCTGCCAATGTTAAGGCTCTCTTCCCTGCGAGGCTTTCCTGGATCGAGGAAAGGGTGCTGGAGCTGCGTAGCCAGGCTAATACTGGTGCCCATGGCTTTGAGGAGGGGTGGCTTCTAGGCTGATGGCAGGTGGAGAAGCTGCTGCCTGAACAGAACTTTGATGCCCTAAGTGCGTTTGCATATGAGGACCCCGATGTCGATACCTTTTTGGAGTGGGATGAAGCCGAAGGGAAATTGAGTCTCACATCCCAGGCCCTTACGGGGGATGGAGTCTCTGGTTTTGTAGATGACCATTCCCCGAGTGATGTAAAGTAACTGAATGATTTATGTATCATCCTGCATTCTTTAGCTGTTTGATTTTTCTTCGCATTTATTTATCGTTGCGTTGTGGTTCTTTATTTTTTATTACGTGTACGGAATTGTATTTGATGGAATCATGGTGGCAGGGCCTGATAAGGCATTTGACTTTGTTTAGTCAGTCCATTCTGACTGGTCAGGTGCAGAAGGCACATACAGCATGTGCCTATTTGGCGCGGCCACTCTAGCTGATCAGGCGCAGAGGGTTTTTTTTTTTGTTTGGCTTTAGATTTGCGGGTGCTCTTATAGCTATCAAAAGTGAAGATATGGAGTGAGTGCCATGCTACCATTATATTGATATAAATAGTTACACATAGTAGGGACGCAAGTCATCTGCATCATAATTTCTGGGAAGTGGCTTCCCATTGTAGCCTATGAGCTCGAACACACTGGTACGCACTTATCGGTGGATGAGAAATGGTCCATCCAGCACCCCTACCTGGAATCCCAGCTGGTCAATTATGACCGTAACAGTGCGAGGGCCCCTTCCTTTAGTTACTTTGGCTTGACTTTGGCGTTACGCGAGAGGATGAGCCGCTGTTTGAGGGCTATCATGTAGAGTCGAGCACCTTCTCAGAGCTCTTCAAGGAGGTCCAATCTTGCGTGCAGGCCAGCAGCGTTGTCATCAGAACTGAAGCTGATCATGCAGATGGTAGGTAGGTTCACTTTGATGGGTAGTAGGGCCTCTGTTCCATAGACCATGGAGAATGGGATTTCCCTGGTTGGGGTTTGCGGGGTTGTGCGATAATCCCACATTACATTGGGTAATTCATAGACCCATCATCCTTTTTCCCCTTCTAGTCGCTTTTTTAGGCCTTCCTTGAGAGTGTGATTTATAACTTCCACTTGAAAATTTGATTGGGCATGCATAACGGGCGCATACAACATTCTTATGTTGTTCTCAACCGCCCATTCCTGAACCATTATGCTTGCGAACTGTGTTCCATTATCCGTGATAATGGCGCTAGGACTACCAGATCGGCAGACCAAATTCTTCCAGATGAACGCGATGACTCTTTCCAAAGTAATTTTCGTGAGGGGTTCTACTTCTATCCATTTGATGAAGTAGTCCACTGCAACGATGCAAAATTGGTATTGACCTGGAGCTATTGGCATCAGGCCAATCAAGTCAAGGCCCCAGAGTGCGAACGGTAAAAGGTAGGTGAGTGATGGAGATATCGTGGCCAGCAATCGCTGAACCCTTGAGTTAAGATGGCATTGGTGGCATTTATGCACCAGGTCTTTGATCTTCTTTAGCATTGTTGGCCAATAATACCCTTGCCGCAGGGCTATGTGTGCGAGGGCGTCAGCTATAATGTGCGCCCTGCATGTTCCTTGGTGAACTTCTTCTAGAAGGTGCTACCTTTTTTTTGTGGTAAGGCATCTCTATAGGGGGGCCGAGTATCCGCGATGCCATAGGAGGTTGTCTATGATAACAAAGCGAGTGGCGCGACTGCGTACTACTTTCTTATCGTCAGAACTGATATGCAAAAGCCCCTGTAACTATCTCATAATCGGTGTTTGCCAGTCTAGGTTAATCGGTTCCTGTATTTAGAGGACACTAATGTCTGCTGTATGGATGTTGATGGAGGGTTACGCTAATGTTTCGTATTCAGATGGTATTCATCCCTTGGATAGGGCATCGGCCTTCGCGTTGGCTGCTCTTGATATGTGGATGAGACTAACCTCTTCAAGCTCTTTTATGAGAACTTTGACGAGTCTCAAGTATTTCATCAGTGTGGGGTCCTTCCATTCTGAAATCCTCCGCACTTGGTGTACTACTAGTTGTGAATCACTATGAACCATGAGTCACCGAATCCCTGTCTTGATTCCCATTCTAAGTCCCGCTACCAAGGCTTCATATTCCACCACGTTATTGGTCACACAGAACTGGAATGTCAGCTTGCGTTTTTCTTCCATTCCCAAAGGTCCTTGCAGGTATATGCCCCCGCCTGGTGAGTCTACCTTGGATGCGCCATCCACATACATGCTCCATTCTGGTGCAGATGACTATGGTGATTACTGATTATCCCCGGTATCTATGGGTCCACCAGAGAACTCTACTATGAAATCTGCGAGGGCTTGTCCCTTTATTGCCTTGCGAGGCTCATAGGTGATGTTGTAATCACTGAGCTCGATGTACCACTTAGCAAGACAACTTGAGTGCTCTGGGCATTCCAGTATATCTTTTATTAGAAGATTTTTGCGTATGGTCACTGCGTGGCCTTGAAAATATGGATTTAGCTTGCGCGCAGCGTAGACCAGGGCCAAAATTAGCTTTTGTAAGGCCGGGTATCGAGTTTCCGCTGCTTGTACTGTGTGGCTTGTGTAGTAGATCGGCCATTGTTTATCGCCCTCTTCGTTGAGTAATACTAAGACGACACTAGTGCTGGTTGCTGATAGGTAGAGTACCAGTTCCTCACCCGCCTGGGGGTATTTGAGCATTGGCAGTTGTTTCAGGTGTTCTTTGATTGCTTCATAGGCGTTTTGATAGTATGCTGTCCATTTGCAGGTCTTCCATCAATTTATCTGTTTGAAGAAAGGTCTGTGGTTGTCTCCTAATTTTGATATGAACCTTCCAAGTGCCACCAGCCTACCGGTTAGCTGCTAAACATCTTACAGCCCGCACGGGGTTCTGAGGCTTGTGATAGCTTCAATCTTCTTTGGGTTCGCTGGGACCCCTGCTTGTGAGATATGAACTCTAAAAAATTTTCCTTTGCCCACGCCAAACACACATTTTGTTGGGTTTAGCCTCATGTTGTAAGTCCGCAAGTTTGCAATGGTCTCTTCCAGGGGATTCAAGTGTGCCGATGTGGTCTTGCTTCTTATGACAATGTCATCTACATATGCCTCTATATTCCCACCAATTTGATTGGCAAAGACTCGATTCATAAGCCTTTGAAATGTTACACCTGCATTTTTCAACCTGAACGGCATCCGCACGTAGTAGTAGACGGCTTCGCCCATCGTGAAGGCTGTCTTCATAGCATCCGCGAGGTCCATATATACTTGGTGGCATCCACTGTAAGCATCCAAGAAGGACAGGACCGGGTACCGCACAGTTGTATCAACGATCTGATCGATGGGGGCAATGGGTATGGATCTTTGGGGCATGCTCTTGACTCCCTTGGATTCAACACAGAGATGCGACTCTCAACTTTCCTTTACAACCAGAACAATATTAGCGACCCATTCGGTATAATGAACTTCCTTAATGATATTAGCATCAAGCAATTTTTGAACCTCTGAACGTACAAATTCCCTTCGATCTGGGCGAATGCCCCTTGTTTTCTGCCTAATAGCGGAAAAATCAAGGAGAACATTAAGCTTGTGGGAGATTACTTTAGGGTCAACGCCCGGTAGATCAGCAGGGCTCCATACAAAGATATCCAGATTGGCTTGAAGCAGGTGGATGAGGGCATCTCTGGTTGGGATTGGCAGATCTTTCCCAATGCGGAACCTCTTTCCAAACGATATCTCCACCTCCTCGAAGTCACCTAATAGAGTTGGGACATCATCCACGCATTCCTGTGTGGTGCTCTCACTGGCGGACTGGCATCTCTTGGGCTCCGCTTGGAATGGTGTCTGTACGGGCCCTGTTAAGGATGCTACGTAGTTGCCCCGCGAGACATTCTGGGTGACGTAGATTTAGGCATCCCCGTAACTTGTTGTGAATTCCAATGTGAGAGTGTGCATGTCACATCACACATGAAATTCCACCTCGGTTTTTCTCCCAATTATGGCATTGAAAGGCGATGGTAGGTCCAGGACTATGAAGTCTATAAAGCTGGAGCTGCAGGCAGGGACTGCGCCGGCTGTTATCCCTATCATCATGAAGGGGAGGGTGATGATTCCCAACGTGAGGATCTCTTCTTTACCAATGCCATAGGTTGCGCCCTTCACCGGCTGAATGCATGAGAGGGGAACCTTGGCTGCCTGTAGGGTTTGTTTGTAGACTACATTTGCATTCGCCCCTGTGTCCACAAAGATCATATCCGTATCCCAACTTGTAATGCGAGCCGTGATAATCAGCGGGTCTGTGTGAGGGACCACTACTGACATGCCATCTCGTCGGTGGATAAGTTGAGCTGCAGAGTACTCAAGTTGGTAGATTTACCTCATGTAGTGACGCCTTGCGACCCTTGAGTGATTCTTTTCTGGGGGAGCGGTCTCGTAAAATAAATTCGGATAACCCCCCTTATGAGGCCATTTCCGCTAGTATTTTCTTGAGCTCAATGCAGTCCTCTGTGTCATGCCCCTTATCGCGATGGTATCGACAATATTTGTTTGATTGGTCGTTGGATGGCTTGGATAGGGGGTATGGTCATTTTGGGACCTCACACCTTGTTTCGAGAATGTGGAGGATGTTGGTTTGAGAATCTCATAGAGGAAGGAGCATCAGATAATGGTGATCCCGCGTAGGCTAGGATGAGAATTGGGTGCGCCTTGCCCCTACTCGGTTATCTTGGCTTCGCGGACCCTGGGTTATGCTTTCGCATTGTGAAGGCTTGTGCGGTGTCTTAATTATCTCTTCGGTATGCATGAATCTGATGGCCCTGGTGAGGAACTGCTCCATACTGCCTGGGGGATTAGTAATGACTTCCACAAAAAATCAGGAGTCCCATTGAAGTTCTTGCATGGCCGCGAGAAGTCTAGTCTCCTCACTCAAATTAGAGACCTGAATTGCTTCAGCCTGGAAGTGCTGGAAAAATTTCCTGAGAGGTTCTTCCTTGCGCTGCCTTACTTTCAGCAGGTGGGCCGCAGTTTTTGGGGAGGGCTTGGATCCTATAAACTAGTTAGAGAATGCGATGGAGAGTTTCTCAAAGGAGTTAAACTACTTACCCTTAAGAGTTTTGTACCAAGCGGCGGCTGCTCGTGTCAGCATGGAGCTAAAGGCTCGGCACATGGTGCTATTGTCTGCCCTGGCGATGCCCATTGCTGAGACATATCGCTGTAGGTGTACATCTGGATCAGAGTGTCCGTCATAAGCATCGAGCTTTGGCTGTCAAAACTGTTCTGCCAATGACGAAGTGAGGAATTGGCTTGTGAATGGCTGGGCCCAAAGGTGGTCCAAACCCAGTCTTGTACTCGATGTATTAGTTCTCTCTTCTCGCTTCTCCATTTTTTCCATGTGCCGAGCAAGTGCGCTGAGCACAGCGGTATGAGCAGGGTCTGCCATGTTTTCTTGCTGCAACGGCGGGGCAGGTGGTGCATTCACTGTTTGGCATGTTATGGGGATGCTTCCTGTAGCGTCCAGGACTCCTCTGAGGGTTTCTACCAGTGTATTTTGGAGGTTGTCGGCCACTCCTTCCGTGATGGCTGCAACTGCTGCTTGGTTCAGGCCCTCCATGTTAGTTTGCTGAAGCACCACGTTCTGCTGCACATCTCTTGATCCTCCATGAGGAGCTACACTTTCTCTAATGGTGTGAACAGAAATGTTGTCCTCCTCATGTGGAGGATTCTCTCTTTCTCCATTGGTTCTCTCGTCATTGAGGCGTTCGCTAGCTCTTATTCTTGGCATGATGATTTTGGTGGGCTATGTTTGTTTCCCACAAACGGTGCCAATCTGATAGCCTTCATTTCGGCTATCTAGATGATGGGACTGAGTACCTCTGACACTCCTCAACTAGTGGGCTTGAGACCTGGAAAGATCCGAGGTTGTGTCCTCGAAAGCACACTCCGATGCTTAAGTCAGTTAAAGGCCACAAGCTCAATAGTATTTGTTATGAGAGAATATCATACCTTCAACCCTTTCAGGCCTTCCTTTATATAAGGCTCAGACCCAGTAGTTAACCCCCCATGATTCAGAATGGTGGGCAGCTTATCCCACATTTGTCCGATCGTGGGTAGTTTAGTGACCTGGGCGACTGGGTGACGGTTTACTAAAGACGTGGGAATCATGGGCAGAGACGTGGGTGGCCACGTCTTCCTCTTTGTGCGAAAGGGTGTCACCTTCACCAGAGGTAGGGGCTATATTCCCGCGTGGATGGCCTTTGCTGGCGATCCCATTTCCTTTTTGTCAAGAGTTGCGCTCACCGTATGCGGGGGCCTTGCCTAACTCTATGCTACGTAGGTATGCCTTCTCTTGTGCGAGGTCTATCTAAGCGCATGCTTGGATAGTGTACCACATAGGTAGGGATTCTATGAGACTGCGGCCCTGCACTTGAGGGTAGGTGTTGTGCCAACAGAGCTTTATTTGAATGTTATTGCTGCAATGTTTTACTCACTCAATCTTCTTACAGTCTGCGGTGAAGAGCTATGCGGTAGCGGAGGAGTTTAATGAGTTCCTAAAATTTGCTAACTCATGCGTTGCCGCCCAAGCACAATCTTTATAGAGTCTGGATGCTAAGCATACGCTACTGAGGGCTGAGAGCCAGACGCTAATGCTTCATGTTGAAGAATTGGAAAAGTTGTGCGCCATCCGTAATAAGGAATGAGAGGGGCTGCTGCATGTGGAGCTGCAGAAGAACGATCTCTTGAATAAGTTCAAGGGATGCTTATTCCAGCAAGCCGACGTAATCAGGCAACAGGACATAGAGAATGACATTCTCATAGAGGCCCTGGCTGGGGTGCGGGCGGCGGCGGAGGCCGCCCGGGTGGTGGCAGTAAAGGATATAGAAGCACGTCTCCTCACCGCATAGCAGGCTACTGACAGTGCGGCCCAGGCACTTTTGGATGCATCGGCTGATGCCACCGTGACCTACCGGACCTTGGCGGATGTGGAGGGGTTGTTAAGGCTTCCGCCTCTTTTGGGGAGGGTCTTTCATCCTCTGCCAATATTAAGGGCCCCTTGCCTGCCGGGCTCACATGGATCGAGGAAAGGGTACTGGAGCTGCATAGCCAGGCTGATATCGGGGCCCAGGGCTTTGAGAAGGGGTGGCTTCACTGCTGGTGGGAGGTGGAGAAGCTGCTACCAGAACAAAACTTTGATGCCCTTAGTGCCTTTTTGTGCGAGGACCCTGACATCGATACCATTTTAGAGTGGGGAGAAGCTGAAGGGAAATTGGGCTTCGCGCCCCATGCCCTTGCATAGGATGGAGTCTCTGGTGCTGTGGATGACCCTTCCCCGAGTGATGTAAAATAACTTAATGATTAATACATTATTATGCATCCTTTAGTTGTTTGCTTTGTCTTCAAAATTATTTGTCATTGTGTCATGGTTGTTCATTTGTTGTTGGGCGTGCGGGATTCCATTTGATGGAATCGCGGCAGCAGGGCCTGACAAGGCCATTGACTTTGTTCAGTCAGTCTATTCTGACCAGTTGGGTGTAGAAGATGCATGTGCAATGTGTCGGTTTGGCGTGGCCGCTTTGGCTAATCAGGCATAGAGGGATTTTTATTTTGCTTTAGTTTTGCGGGTACCCTTATAGCTGTAAATCGTGAAGATAGAAAGTGAGTGTCATGCTACCATTATATTAATAAAAATAGTTACAGATAGTAGGGGCGTAAGTCATCTGCATGATAATTTCTGGGGAGTGGCTTCCTATTGTAGCCCATAAGTTCGAACACACCGGTACGCACTTTCCGGTGAATGATGAATGGTCCATCCCAATTCGATCAGAGCACCCCCTACCAAGAGTCCCTGCCAGTGAGTTCTGACCGTAACAGTGCGAGAGTCCCTTCCTTTAGTTTCTTTGGTTTTAATTTGGCATCACACGAGAGATTCAGCCGTTGTTTTAGGGCTATCATGCGGAGCGTAGGGCCCTCTCGGAGCTCTTCAAGGAGGTCCAACCTTGCGCGGAGGCCAGCGACATTCTCGTCAGCACTAAACATGATCATGCGGATGGTGCGTAAGTCCACTTCGATAGGTAGTAAGGCCTTTGTTCCATAGACGAGGGAAAATGGTGTCTCCCCGATCGGGGTTCATGGGGTTGTGCGATAATTCCACAATACACTAGGTAATTCATAGACACATCGTCCTTTTGCCCCTTCCAGTCACTTTTTTAGGCCCTCCTTGAGAGTGCAATTTGTAACTTCCACTTGACCATTGGACTGGGGATGCGCAACGAGCGGATATAACATTTATATGTTGTTCTCAGCCGCCTATTCCTGAACCCTTGTGCTTGAAAATTATGTTCCATTGTGTATGATAATGGCGCGTGGGCTACCATATCGGCAGACTATGTTCTTCCAAAGGAACGCGATGACTTTTCCCGAGGTGATTGTTGCGAGTGGCTCTACCTCTATCCATTTGGTGAAGTAGTCTACCACAATGATGAAAAATCGATATTGACCTGGTGCTATTGGCAATGGGCCAATCAAGTCAAGGCCCCAAAGCACGAACGGTATAAGGTAAGTGAGTGATGGTGATATTGCTGTCAGTAATCGCTGAACCCTTGAGCTAAGCTAACATTGGCGACATTTGTACACTAAGGCTCTCGCCTGCTTTAGCATTGTTGGCGAGTAGTACCCCTGCCGCAGCGCTTTGTGTGCGAGGGCATCTGCTCCAATGTGCTCCTTACATGTTCCTTGGTGAACTTTCTCTAGCAGGTGTTGTCCCTCCTCTGTGGTTAGGCATCGCTGTAGGGTGGCCGAGTATCCGCGATGCCATAGGAGGTTGTCTATGATAACAAAGTGAGTGGCGCGACTGCGTGTTACCTTATGGTCCTCAGGGTTGCTCTGCGGAAGCCCTTGTAACCATCTTATGATCGGTGCCCGCCAGTCATCGTTGGGTACTTCCTGTGTTTGGAGGGCGTGAATGTCCGTGGTAGGGTTGTCGATGGAGGGTTATGCCAATGTTTTGCATTCTGATTGTATTCGTCCCTTGGATAGGGGATCGCCCTATGTGTTGGCTGCTCTTGGTATGTGGATGAGACTAACCTCTTCAAGCTCCTTTATGAGACTTTTGACAAGCTTTAGGTATTTCATCAGCGTGGGGTCCTTGCATTCTGAGGTCGCCTATACTTGGTGTACTACTAGCTGTGAGTCGCTGTGAACTATGAGTCACCAAATCCCTGCTTTGGCGGCTATTCTCAATCCCGTTGTTAGGGCTTCATATTTTTCCATATTAATGGCCACCGAGAACTGGAATGTGACCCTGCACTTTACTTCTATTCCCAAAGGTCCTTGCAGGTATATGCCCCCGCTGGGAGAGTCTACCTTGGATGCGCCGTCCACATACATGCTCTATTCTGGTGCGGATTGCTCTAGCGATTGCTGATTCTCCCCAGCATCTATGGGTCCGCTAGAGAACTCTGCGATAAAATCCATGAGGGGTTGTCCCTTGATTCCTTTGCGAGGCTCGTCTGTGATATTGTATTTTCTAAGCTCGATGTACCATTTAATGAGGCGTCCTGAGTGCTTCGGGCATTGCAGTATATCTTTTATTGGAAGGTCCGTGCGCACGGTCACCGCGTGGCCTTGGAAATATGGCTTTAGCTTCCGTGCGGTCTAAACCAGAGCCAAATAGTAGACGGCCTCGCCTCTCATGAAGGTTGTCTTCATAGCATCCGCAGGGTCCATATATACTTGGTGTTTCCACTGTAAGGATCTAAAAAGGACAGGATCGGGTACCATGTGGTCGTATCTACAAGATGATCGATGGGGGCAATGGGTATGGATCTTTGGGGCATGCTCTGTTGACTCCCTTGTAGTCAACGCAGAGACGCCACTCTTAGATTTCCTTTGCTACCAGAATGATATTAGCGACACAGTCGGTATAATGAACTTCCTTAATTATATTAGCATCAAGAAATTTTTGAAATTCTGAACGTACAAATTCCCTTTGATCTGGGGGAATGCCCCTTATTTTCTGCCTAACAGGGCTGAAATCAGGGAGAACATTAAGCTTGTGGGAGATTACTTTGGGTTCAACACCCGGTAGATCAGCAGGGCTCCATGCGAAGACATCCAGGTTAGCCTAAAGTAGGTGGATGAGGGCATCTTTAGTCGGCGGTGGCAAGTCTTTCCCAATACGGAACCTCTTTCTTGATGATATCTCCAGCTCCTCGAAGTCACCTGATAGATTTTGGATGTCGTCTATGCGTTTCTGTGTTGCGCTCTCAGCGGCGAACTGGTGCCTCTTGGGCTCTACTTGGTACGGTGTCTGCGCGGGCCCAGTTAAGGATGCTACGTAGTTACCCCGCGAGAGATTCTGACTGACATATATGTAGGCATCCCTGAAACTTGTTGTAAATTCCAATGTGACAGTTCGGACGTCACATCATGAAGGGCTATGGTAGGTCGAGGACTATGAAGTCTATGAAGCTAGAGCTGCAGCCAGGGGCTCCACCAGCTATTATCCCCATCATCATGAAGGGGAAGGTGATGATTCCCAACGTGGGGATCTCTTCTTTACCGATGCCATAGGTTACGCCCTTCGCCGGCTGGATGCACGAGAGGGGAACCTTAGCTGCCTGGAGGGTTTGCTTGTAGACTACGTTTGCATTCACGCCAGTGTCTACAAAACTCTTGTCCGTATCCCAACCTGCAATGCGAGCCATGATAATCAGCGGGTCTACATGAGGGACCACTACCGACGTGCCATCTCGTCGGTGGATAAGTTGAGCTGCAGAGTGCTCAAGTTGATAGATTTTCCTCATGTAGCAACACCTCACCACCGCCCCTTCGCATTGCGTTATTACGTGAATGCGACCGGCCGGGGGCGGGATGCGGTCTCCCTCCCTTTTTTATGACCAGTGATTTCCCCGCGGTTGCTTGTCATCGCCCTCGTGATTTCTTTCACTCTTGTGACCCCTAGGTGATTCTTTTCTAGGGGAGCGGTCATGCAGAATAAATTCAGATACCCCCCTTGTGAGGCCATTTCGGCCAGTATTTTCCTGAGCTCAATGCAGTCCTCCGTGTCATGCCCCTTTTCGTGATGGTATCGACAGTATTTGTTTGATTGGCCATTACCTCGCTTAGACAGGGGGTATGGCCATTTCGGAACCTCATGCCTTATTTTGAGGATGTGAAGGATATTGGTTCGAGACTCTCAGAGAGGCGGGAGCAGCGGATAATGGTGATCCCGCGTAGGCTGAGATGAAAATTGGGTGTGCTTTGCCCCTACTTGGTTATCTTGGCCTCGCGGACCCTGGGTTCTGCTTTCGCATTGTGAAGGCTTGTGCGGTGTCTTAATTATCTCTTCGGCAAGCATGAATCTGATGGCAATAGCGAGGAACTGCTCCATACTGCCCGGGGTATTAGTATTGACTTCCACGAAAAATCAGGAGTCCCATTGAAGCCCTTGCATGGCAGGGATGAGTCTAGTCTCCTCACTCAAATTAGGGACTTGGATTGCTTCAGCCTGGAATCGCTGGATATATTCTCTGAGAGGATCTTCCTTGTGCAGCCTCACTTTCAGCAGGTGGCCCGCTATTTTTAGCGAGGGCTTGGACCTTATAAAATAGTTAGAGAAGGCGAGCGAGAGTTCCTCGAAGGAGTTAAATTGCTTACCCCTAAGAGTGTTGTACCAAGCGGCGGCTACCCCAGTCAGCGTGGATTCAAAGGCTCAGCACATGGTGCTATCATCTATCGTAGTAATGGCTATTGCCGAGATGTATCGCTGTAAGTGTACATCCGGATCGGAGAGTCCATCATAAGCATCGAGTTTTGGCTGCCGAAACTGTTTCGATAAAGGCGAAGCGAGAATTTGGCTTGTGAATGGCTGGGTCCAAAGGTGGTCCAGCCCCAGTCTTGCATTCGATGTATTAGTTCTCTCCTCTCACTTCTACATCTCTTCCATGTGCTAGGCGAGTATGCTAAGAGCAGCGGTATGAGCAGGGTCCGCCATGTTTTCTTGCTGCAACGACAGGGGTGGTGGTGCACTCACGGCCTGGCGTGCTATGGGGATGCCTCCTGCGATGTCCAGTACTGCTCTGAGAGTCTCCACCAATGTATTTTGGAGGTTTTCAGCCACCACTTCCATGATGACTATAATTTCTTCCTATTTCAGGCCCACAACGTTAGTTTGTTGAAGCACCACATTTTGCTAGACGTCTCCTTCTCCTCCGTGAGTAGCGATGCTTTCTCCGATGGTATGAATAGAAACGGTGTCCTCCTGGTGTGGAGGATTCTCGCTCTCATCGTTGGTTCGTTCACCGTTGAGGCGTTCACTAGCTCTTGTTCTTGGCATAATGTGTTTCATGGGCTACATTTGTTTCCCACAGACGGCACCAATCTGATAGCCTTAGTTTCAGCTATCTAGATGATGCGATTGAGTATTTCTGACACTCCTCCACTGGTAGGCTTGAGACCAGCAAAAGATCCAAGCTTGTGACCTCAAAAACACACTCTGATGCTCAAGTCAGTTAAAGGCCCAACCTTTATAGTATTTTTTAGGAGAGAATGTCATACCTTCAGCCCTCTTGGGCTTCTTCTTTATATAAGGCTTAGACCCAATGGTTAACTCCCCACGATTCGGGATAGTGGGCGGTTTATCCCACATTCATCCGATCGTGGGTGGCTTTAGTGACCTGGGCAAGTGGGTGGCGGTTTTCTAAAGATGCGGGAATCATGGGCAGCATCGTGGGCGACCACGTCTTCCTCTTTGTACATGGGGCGTCTCCTTCGCCGGATGCAGGGGTTGTGCTCCCGCGCGGGTGGCATTCACTGGCGATCATGTTGCCTTCTTTTCGAGCATTTTTTTCACTGTACGCAGAGACCTTGCTTAACATTATGTTGTGCAGGCAGGCCTTGTCTTATGCGAGGTCTGTCCAAGCGCATGCTTGGATAGTGTACCAATACTAATACTGTGTTTTATCTACACCACTCCCACTGGAATGATGTCACCACTATGGAGGGGTGTGTCATTTACTCCCTCTTAAAACACTATTAGTGTACCCCATTTAACAAATAAATAGGAGGACATGTCACAATCCATGAAATATCTCTAAGTAAGCCCCAGCTCACTTCAATCATAGG
>JBBYHH010202978.1:0-13473 GCA_038382905.1 Daphne laureola | reverse complement strand
AACATAATATGTCTATTACAAGCTCATTAAGGGTATTTTGGGCTCATATGGAAGCCCACACTTGGAGAAAATACTTGAAAACTTCGTGGAAACCCGGAGGAACCTTCACCATCAGGGGGGTCTCGCCGGCTTAGCAGGGGTCGCGCCATCCCTTTGAAAGTCATCTTGGACATCCCATACTGAAAATGATTTACAGGACGTTACAGACCTCCTAATGAGCTAAAATTGGTCTTGTTGGAAAGCTCGCTTCCAAAACTGCAATTTAGCATTTTGAATCACCCAATTTGGAGCTCATATGAAGGCGATATGATCATTTGAAGTTGATATCCTATTGTTGAGAAGAGCTGGTTGCTGACACCCATTAAGAGGGTTGCGCGGGGTCGCGCTAATAGCCCAAAAACTCTATTTCATGCATTTAATCAGGGCCCAATTGATCCTAAACTTTTGCAAATGTTCAATTGGGTCCCTGCAGCTTTTTTTCTTGACTTTTGCTCCTCCGATTTGGTCCGAGATGATCTTGAATGCTCCGCAACTCGTGAAACTGCATCCTGAACCTTCATTTTTTGCTCAATTGACTCCTTTTTTCACCTTAGCACATTGCACCTATAAAATGTGAGAATTACAAGTAAAGTGTATAACAGTAATGATAATGAGGCACAAATGGTGCATTTACTACCTTAAACATCATGGAAAAGTGTGCATGTTTATACACTGATCACCATGCCGGAGTGTCGTAGTCGGTCGCTGCCATGGATATGACCCTCTCCCACTTCTTCGTTTGCGTTGTAAATTGTTTGTCTCGCGATGCTGCCGCATCCCTGCTGCTACGGCTCGCCCTTGTCCTTCCGGCACTAGTGGCGATTTTGATCAAGACGATGCTCTCGGGATCAACCTTTGTTTGGCGTTGATTGGGCTATGTCGCTACGGTCAGAGGGCTTTTTGTCCGGGATGGTGGATTTTATTGGTGGAGATTGCAGAATTGGTAGGGCGTTTACGTTGTTTTGTGTCATCGGCTAGCTATGGTGACATGCCCTCTTTTGGGCTGATTCAGTTCGGTTCCGGCAGAGATGTACTGAAGAAGGGGTCTTGTCATTCAGGGATGGTGGGTGTTGCAATTGTCGTTTATCTGCTGGGTTTGAGGGACTACGAGCCTGGCGGTGGCGAGTGAGGTCATCGCTTTTTGGCCTGGTAGTTGAGAGGGCCGATTACCGGGTCAAGTATTCTTATTTTCCCTTCTATATAGCTGGTAGTTCTATTATACTATATAGCTGGTAGTTCTATTATACTTTGCTTGTAGTTTTCAGATTTATTTTTTCTGGTGTGGATGCTTTTCTAGAGGTTTTTTGGTAGGTTCTGGACATGGGCGAGGTTGACTCCCTCACACTGCTGTGATGTGTCAATATCGTTGTATTTATATCAAGCGTCTTTGGATGTTGATGGCATGTTTTAGGATCAATATTATACTATCATGGCTTTCCTGTGCTTTGTAGCCACTTGATTGGCGTATCGGGTGTCTCCTTGCTCGCGCTCTCGGTCTCCCACTTATCTTTTAGCAAATCTTTCCAACACTTCTTCTTTGCTTTTGTTCCTAATAATTTATATTCTTGTTGGCCATTTTGAGGTCTCTAGTTTGGTTTCGGAAACTTCTTCGTTTGGTGGATTCTATTATTTTCTGTAGTAATAAAATCGACCTTCTAAAAAAAATGTTATTAATAAGCATAGCCTTGGTCCTTTGGGAATGACAACCAAGACCTCGGAGGGGTTTTTGTAATTTTCCCAAAGGGAAAACACAAGCTTTTATTTTCGTCCTAGCGTCTGCTGTGTCTACGCTGTATTAGTCTGTACCAACTGGCCGACTCTAAGATAGACCTCCGAAGCGATGGGCAGAGTCAAAGCTCCCAGGACCATGGTCCTTCTGTCTCTTATCGCCATGTTTTTGCTGATTTTACCTTCCGTTCATGCCACTTCCGTCAGATATTGCGGTTAGCATTTTTATATGTTTTTTCTTTTCTTTTCTTTTCTCGTTTCAACTGTAGTTGGTCGTGACAAAATGGTCGATAGTTTATGATTGTTGGCTAGGTAAGTAAAAATTCCTTTTTTTTTTCTTTTTTTTTTTCTACCAGTGGGTACTTAATTTTAAATCTTGGCAGAAAAACTGATGCTTTGTAGAAGATTTATTGCTGATGGGTGTTCCTGGTTTTGATTTTTTCATATCATGACTAATTTACTGGTGAAAGGTGAATACAGATAGGAAACATGACTATGCTGTTAAAGTCCATGGTGTTGAGATATCTCCTGAACCTGTTTTGTCTGGGAAGCCTGCAACTTTCAATATCTTGGCTTCTACAGGTAGCTTCAGATTCCTTTTATTGGTAATCATGTTGTGTTCTTCTTTACTTGGGCTCTTTTACCTTCCATAGATTGATAACATTTATTGTGTGATAGCAAGTTCGAGTTTTTATGTCAATTCTTTAAGTTTACTGCTTCTTTCATTTTCCACTTTGTGGCCCATATCATGTATCATGTGGTTGGGTGTTCTTGAAACCGGCTTTAGTTTTGTGGCCGCTATTTATTTGGTGCAAGAAACTTCTTTTCGATGGAAGCTAATGAGTAATCTGAACCTGTCATGGTGAGGAAGATGAACACAACTGTTATGTGAGAACTTGACTAACCGGTAATGATACTGACATTGTGATACAGATGTATATATCCAAAGCACATTGGGTATCATGATACTGACATTGTGATATCCCGAATCAGAATAGATCTGTCATTTTTAATATCTTAACGGGTAATTGAGGCATTGGATCTGCTTGATTTTCAGGGATGATCTGACCTACGGGAGTTTGATTGGTCTATTATTTTGTTGGAGACTGACTGTCCACTAATGTTTTGTTTCATACTTTGTAGATCAAACAATATCTGGTGGCAGCGTTGTGATTGATGTTGCATACGTTGGAATACATGTTCACAGAGAAACGCATGACCTTTGCGAGGAGGTATCTTGTCCTATTGCAGCTGGTGATTTTGTGCTCTCTCACAGTCAAACTTTGCCTGGATTTACGCCTCCAGTAAGTCCCTTTTTCTGTGTCTAATTTTCATAACAACTCATATGTTATCCTGTTGATTTGCATTAATGGTTAGATTTTCTGATTCATTTTCGAACAACTTAAAAAAAGAATGTAAGGATTTTAACACACTTCAGTCGCTATCATTGCTATTAATAGGCTTTGACAGCCAAACCTAATTGGCCTTAATCTAGATTCTGTATCATTGGATTATCAATGGATTTCATTCAGTACAACAAAATGGACATTTAAGAAAGCCAAGCACTGAGATTTTGGTACAGCATTAATGGACTAGGTGGCTAGAAATGGAAGTTGGTGTTCATGTCTGCTACAGATAATTGCGCTATTGGCTTACCTATAATGATGCGAAAACCACTTTTTTTCTTTTATAAGTTTTGGGTGAAATAAAGCTGCATTAATGAAACAAAAATTTAACATTAGATGTGTTTGCTTTCTCATAAGGTGACAGGTTCATAGCAAATGACCTAGTAATAGATGAAGAACTTGATTAGAGGGAAATAGCAGAAAGTATATTTCTCGCAGATGAAACGGAATCAGTAGTAATTGAGTCTTTAAGAGAGTTATTACAACATAAATCATCGAGGAGGGGAGGGTAGTGATTAGACCATGTGAAGGGAAAGTGTGCTTGGCACCAAACACAATATGAAATTTGAACATTTGTTTCTTGTTTTTTTTTCCCCTCTACACCTCACCTTTTCCAGAATCAGGCTCTGCAGTCATAGAACTAATTTGCAGCTGAGAAATTAATCTTCAGATGCAAGCAAACAACTTCATTACTTAAGAAACATACTTTGCAGAAACATGATTATTCACAAGTACTTTGGTTATGCACGTGACTACCTACTCTGACACTCATTTGAGAAAATATAAACATTTGAAGGTGAGGAAGAGTTTGTAGAAAAATCTTGTCTAATCTGTGGAACTGGAAGAGTGATGAAAAGAAAACGATATCAAATGAAAGCCAAGGGATATTGTTCCTTTCCTTAACTTTCCCTGAAGTTTCCTGACGAGAGTTCTGGAGGGTGATATGTTTGGAAGCTTTTGCTACCCAGGATTTGTTTTTGTGAAGACACTTTTGTGAGACCAGTAAATAATGTCTCTGGTGAATATTTAGCCACCAAGACTATCTTCCATCAACTTTGAACACATGATGACATAGTTAGAGATATACTCTGTAGTATTATTATTTCCTTCATGACATGAAAAGTACCTACTCATGCAGAAAATTTCTTCACTTTGTAAGGAAGCAACCATGATGAACCCTATGGCATTTAGAGAATTTCAAACAAATCAGGATGGGAGAAACTGGCTAAGTAGATGTCTCCTTATCATGACAATTAGAGTGGTTTGAAGATATCAAAACCTAAAGTAGTCCTGAATGCTCCTAATAGAGTACGATTACAGCAGTCCTCCACGATAACACACAATTAACTGCTTTATCTTTATCTTCTGCAGTATAAAAAATTGCTTTCTAAACTGACATGTTAGCTTTCTCATTGTGTTATTTTCGTTTCCACCAGCTTTTTTATCTGCAAGTTTGTCTCCGTTTCCCTGCAAAATTGCATAAATTTGCTGCCTGGAGGCCTTGGACAAACTTCACTCTTTTCTGTTATTCACAGTGAAACTGAATGCTATCAACTTAGAAGAGAAATGCACTAAAATCTGTCTTGAAAGTTTTCATGGCTAACCACTTGTCCTTTCTCATGTGGCAGTTAATAAGGATAAACTACAGATTAAGTTAACTAGATGCCCTTTCATGTGATTTTTACAGGGTTCTTACACTCTTAAGATGACAATGGAGGATGAGAAGAAACAGCAGTTGAGTTGCATCAGCTTCAATTTCAAAATCAAATTCGGATCGTACGTTTCTGATAGCTGAGTTCGCCATCTCTTTTCACTCTTTAAAGTGCAGTTATGAGTGTGCTTGCATGCTTGCTCTATGTATAATGCTGTTATACCTATCACCTTTTATGGATTTCATATTGTGGTGTTACTGTCTGTAGAATCAGGAATTATTATGGGACTTCTCTGGATATATATTAAAAAGTTTGATTGTATTTAGCACTCTCCATCTGGATTAAGCTATGTATGGTCTAACAGTAGAGCTGCTTGGCCATTACCTACTTCTTAGAGTTTAGTCAACATATATGGCATCTTAGTAGAGTGTGTGCTTTTCTTGTCATCTTGAGCATAGCTACCCCTGGTATTAGTCATGAGAAATCCACATTTCTCTGACCCATTCCGAGCCCTACCAGATTAGTATGGACTATGGGCTACTTGAACAAACAATCTTACCCCAACCCTTTTGAGGCTCTAAGATGGGTTCTTCAGGTTCATTATCCTTTTGTTGTTCTCAAATCTCTTTGAGTTTTACTATCCTTCACTGGTTCTTTTGGCAAGATAGTGTCTCTCAAAACGAGACTAATCCAACCCTTGTACATTGTTTGCTCGATTGGATGGTTGAATTAGTATCTCTTAGTTTCCACGGGAACTCAACAAAGGTCATTCATGAGATCTAGGTGCGAGCTTTATCAAAGAACACCTTGACACGAGCCTCACAGCCTCAAGTTCTCATAATTGGACAAATAAGATGTCATTCAATCCATCACATAGATGGTGTCTATCGAACCGATTTAGATGGAACTCGATTTAATGTAATGTTGTCATCTTAAAGCATATTTAGAAGTTCGACATGAGTTATCATGGATACTTAGTTAACTTCTCATCCTAGACACAACCATCCCACGATAGTGTTCTAGGTGAAGTGAGTTGTGACTCAATGTCACATTCTTGGTGTGTGTGCATCAATGCTACTCATTCCGTCCAAAAAATAATGCAACACCTTCTTTGGGATGTTAAAAAAGTAATGAAACATTTCCCTTTTTGGTAACTTTTTACATACTAATTTATCAAATCATCATTGCTTCTAAATGTTAAGAAATAAAAATAAAAATATCTCTCTTTCTTTTCCAAATACAGTTTTCTATTCAATAAATTAATCATTTGACTTTTATTCTTGATATATCTATTGTTATAGTTTGGTTTTATTTTATTGGTCTTCATCGATTTTTGTGTTTGATTACATATTTCAAGATAAAAAAGGGTAAAATAGGAAAGTCAACACCAACATTTTTCATATTAATCTTTGTGCCAAGTCAATCCGTTTCATTATTTTCCGGACGGAGGGAGTGTATTTTTGCCTTCAAACCATGTGCTTTAGTGATATTTTGCTAGTATTTAGTGAGATAGAACATCTTTTGCAGGAATATTCATGTCAACACGAAAGTGAGTGAATCGGACACTTTTCACGAATTTTTGGGCATGGAGGAAGTTAGTAGGAATGAAAACTCAAGGACTAGAGTGACAAAGGAAGAAAAGAAGAAGGAAACAAGAAGTTTGGGCTGGTGGCGAGCACCTCAGAAGTTCAGGGCGATCGCCCGTGCTTAGGTCTATGAAGTCACTTTCAGGTGCATGTGGTGACCGCAAGGCGGACGAGCAAAAGTGAAGGTGCGAAAGATTCAACAGTAATAACTCTAAGGATAACCGTTGGGCGTCGTTCTCTCTAGGGTTACGCCGTTGATCGAACCACCGTTGGAGCACTGCTCTAGGCGTCTTTCCGGCGCCTAAGGTGGATGGCGAAGGGTCCGAAAGCAGAGCGAGGGTGTGGTAAGGGTGGTCAGAAGAAGCCATCGAAGCAGACTTCTAAGTCTGTTATCGAGGAGGAGATGGTTTTCGCTTCTGGCGAGGAGGTTCTGATCAGGATGTAGACAACTCTAAGATTGATGAGGAGTTTCCCCTTCTCATGGGCGATGCTTTGAGGAATCATACTTCCCCTGAGTTCCACAGTTCATCTTATGTTGGGGGTTCATCGAGTGGGATTAAGTCAACAAAATTGTGGGCTGATACAATGCTTGAGGAGGAAGAGGGCGCTTGCGTCAGGAATGAGGGTCTGAAAGTAAGGCAGAACCCTAACTTCACCGTTCAATTGGATCCAGAAGTTGCTGAAGCATATGAAGTTTGATTTTCGGATGAGGATCTTGCTGAGGGGTTGAGGTACTGGAAACATACACTTGTGGGGTGTGTGATGGGCACAGAGGTATCATGGACGCATATGGATCGATTTGTGAAAGCAAGATGGAAGGATGTGGTGCCGCCTGCAGTGGTTAAATAGTCTGGAGTCATCCTCTTCTCATTTCATTCCAATGATGATTTGTGCAAAAGAGATTTTCAAGGCTGCTCCTGTTTGGATACGTTTTCCTAATCTGAAAATGGAGTTGTGGACATCGAGACTACTGAGTAAGCTAATTACTGTGATAGATGAACCTCTGCTAGTAGATCGCCTACCATTTAGAGGTGTGACAGTACTCAATGGGAGAATAATCTCTTGTAATTATCAATGAAATATACAACCTATATATATACACATCAAGAATCCTATATAAGAAAGGAGATAATCCTAATTAATACTAATTGTAACAGACACCTAATTACAGCTAATTATTTCCTCTTCTCTTCTGTAAGATTCTATAACAGGGTGCAATACTCAATCTAGACTTCAACTCATCAAAAGCCTTTTGTTGGGACTCACCCGACATAATAGCTGCATTTTTCTCCTCGAAGTTTCCTCGTTCTTATCTGATTTGTATAATCTTTTTAGCCAATTTTAACCCCTTTTTAGTTAGTTTTCATGCCCAACATGTTAGGGATCGTTTTAGGGATTTAGTTTTTGTATAAAAAGACTTTTCCTAACATGTTGTGCATGGAAACTAACTAAAAAGGGGTAAAAATGGGCTAAAAAAGATGATACAAAACAGATAAACACGAGGAAACTTCGTGGAAAGGTCCTTGGTGCAGCTGGGACAATGATGTGCGGACGTTACGTGCGGGAGTCACGTTCGCACGTAACTCCCCCACATAACCAATGTTGATATGGTTTCGGTTGTGGATGGTGAACCTGAAACTGAAGGTTGATCTTTTCCTCTTTGTGCTTGGCGAAAGTAGATAATGGTGGTGGTGGATATTTGGACACTTGAAACCTCCAAGCTCCGAAAGGACTTGACAATCACACGTATAACGCCAGGTGGTGGTGGATCCAACTTCTTCATTTCTTGGTGAAATTGAGGAAGTTGGTGTTGATGGAGTTGTAGCACACTTGAGCCTTAAGTATGGAGTTGAAGTGGCTAAGAGAAAACTAAATTTAGGAGCTAATCTCATGTAGAAATTTAAGCTAAGAAGAAAGCTAGAAAACTAAGAACAAAATTTAGAGAAATAATTATCGATGTATTTCTTGACCATTCTTGATGAAAAACAAGTGAGACAAGACTCCTATTTATACTAGGAGTCAGCTTTAGGTTACCAAAAAAAACCTAGAGAATTACTCCCTCTGTCCTCAAATAATCTTACAGTTTGTTTGGGCACGGAGATTAAGGTGAATATAAGATTTTATGTAGTTTGATATAATTGCCCTTGAGGTGAGGTTGCACAAAAAAAGAGATCGAAAAAGTAAAATAAAGTAGGGATAGTTTGGTAACTTAGGATGAGAGAAGTTTCTTTTTTAGGGAAGTGTAAAACTTTTCAAGCACAAACCGAAAAGAAAATGTGTAAGATTATTTGGGACGGA
The DNA here is from genome assembly GCA_038382905.1 of Daphne laureola. Lineage (NCBI taxonomy): Eukaryota > Viridiplantae > Streptophyta > Magnoliopsida > Malvales > Thymelaeaceae > Daphne > Daphne laureola. The sequence goes on along the minus strand of JBBYHH010202978.1, from coordinate 4,764 downwards.
GGGAGTATTATAATTAACTTTTAGAATTAACACTAGAATTACTCCAAATAACTCCTAATAAAACTTAAAATTAAAAGCTATTCACTCTTCCATTTTATTTCTTCTAACTTATTAGAAGGAAGCCTCTAGATCCTTATAAGGACTTGTGGTGGTGATTTGGAGTTAATTTGGAGTTGGAGTGGTGGCCAGAAGGAGGAGGATTCGCCAATAAAGCTTGTACTGGCAAGATGATTTCATGGTTTTGGCTTGTGGTGCACTGAATTTCAAATGATCACCCAGACCACTGTAAAGCTCCAAATGACCTAGAACCAACGTCATTCTCTTCCTCTCATCCTGTACTTCAAAATGCACTATTGATTTGCCCCATTTAGAGCCCGGATGAAGAAGTTACGGCTGTTGGAAGTGGCTACCTAGTTGGCACCTCTGACGGTACGTTCCTTTGCCACCTTGCACCCAGCGCCTTTGTGTCTTCCACACCAAGTACTCCTTGCTCAAGCCTCCTTTTAAAAACACTTTGAGCCCTAAGTTTTCAACCTTCCTTGCTGCCTCTTGTGCTTCCAAATCTTGCTCGTAACTTTCGGCCATAGTCTTAATGAAAAGGTTGAGAGCTTCTTTTATCTTCCTTGTCCTTGATCTTGTCATGGGTGCTCTAATGTTGTGCAAGGGACTTGAGGGCAGACTTGAAGGCTTGTCTTGTGCATTCATATCAATAGCACAAAAAGGAATTCGGTGGATTCTTTTGTGTGGAAAGAGTTTTTTTTATTTTTTTTCAGAAAGTAAGACGAATCCTATTTCTTTCAACTGAAGTATATTGTTACCATATATTCCCACTGTCCCACAAAAGTTTATATCTATTCCTTTTTTGGAATGTCCCACAAAAATCGATACATTTCATTTTAATACTCCCTCTGTCCCTAAATAAATGGTGTGTATTTTTTTTTGGGATGTTCCTGAAAAATTGGTGCATTTATTTTTTTAGAAATTTTTGTTGAGTTGTTTTATTCAAATACTCTAACATTCTATCATCTATCACTCCAATTTTTTTACCAAAATTATTTTGAGAGGGAGTGGGTGCTAATGATGGGGTATCTTTGATCAAAATAATTTCTTAATTTGAGTGGCAAAAGAAATACATTATTTATTTGAGGACGGAGGGAGTATAAATTTTACCTTCCTATTTTACTTTATTGCCCTTATTTTTCATTCATCACTCAAAAAACTATTATTGTCTTATGTGTCTATTTTATCTTTTTATCATTCCGCACACCTTGATCTCAAGTATCAATTAATATGTGACAAATGGAGAACTATAAAGAAACATCCGCAGTTCTCATGTGGTAGACTTCAAATCTGATCTCTGTTTTTCTTGACATCTGTTAGGTGCCAGGAAACTAGCCGGTGGCAACTCCTCAACCAAGCCACCTAAAAGATGGCAGTGATTTGAATTTTGAAGGCATTTCCAAATATTTAGGTTCAATTTGCTTATTGCCTTCAATTAATCTCTTTGACCAAATCTGGAATGTGAAAACCAGTATATGATTGTAGGATTAGGAGTGATATTCTTAGGCCTTTCTCGAGTTGTATGTATGTCGACATTTTATGCATAATACTACTAATTATTTTCTTATAAATGTAGCTTCTCACTAGATCTGTTATAATGTCAATGTTAGAGGGTGAGACTAGACAGACAAATAATCGGGAATCGAAGCGGATGCCACAAAACAGTAACTTGCCGGTTCCCTACACTATCAGCACAGGACCAACTTGGGAGGACAATTTACCAAGCGTTTAAAGTTTGATATTGTTGTTTAACTATATACTCCTTCCGTCCCTAAATAAATAATTTGTATTTTATTTTAGAGTGTCCTAACAAAATTGGTGCATTTTTCCTTTTAAAAAATTTAATTGGTTATTTTACTTAAATATCCCTCAGATCCTGTCTCTTACTCCAGATGCCGTTTCATCAAACCAAGCTTTACTGGTTGCACCTCCGTCCTCCACTTAACCCCTCCGACATCTGTCCTCCACTTAACCCCTCCGACGTCTGTCTGGCCATGGATTAATCATGCTCCCTTGCTGTTGATCTTGTCGAAGAAACCTCTTTGATTTATGATTTCTTTGATTTCCTTCCATGGATAAATTTAATTATTTGTTTCCTGATTTTTCCTAATTTCAGTCCACTATACTTGATCAATGAATTTGGAAAAAATGTTACTGCAATGATCTTTGATGATTGTTCAAGTTGAATCAATGTTCTACTGCAATGATCTAAATTTGTTTCTATTTCAGATTCCTTATCTCCTCTTCTTTTCTCCTTCAATGATCTAAATTTCTATCTTTTTTCTCTACTGCAATGGTTCGATGCTACTTAAGCTATTGAAGGAAAGAATCCACACAAATCTGGTGGTTGACTTACTGATTGTAATCAATCATGCTTGATTGTAGGGCATAACACTAGGATCTGATTTGTACAGAACCTATATATAAGTTGCTGTTTACTTGTGTAAATTAAGAAATTCATATTCTTCATCATTGTGTTATTTTCTTTATGGTATTAGAGCAAACGATTTGGGCATAACGTGAAACACTTCACAGCTACCAAACACCATGTCTAATGAGAAGGAACAATCCTCCACTCATATGAAATCTGCAGAGCCTTGGGAATATCCTAATCACCCAATGTTCCTGCATCATTCAGATCAACCAGGTGTTGTTCTTGTAGCAGAACACTTGGTTGAAGGCAACTATGCCACATGGGTTCAATCAATGACCATGGCGTTGAGTGTCAAGAACAAAATAGGCCTGATCAATGGATCTATCAAAAGGCCAACTGGCAGAATTGAAGAACAACAACAGTGGGATCTCTGCAATATGTTGGTCAAAACGTGGTTGCTTTCATCAATTTCAAAAGAAATCTCAACAAGCGTCATCCATTGCAAGGAAGCTAGAGGTATGTGGATTGAACTACTGCTCAGACAAATATAGTCCAACTGTTTCAAATAGAAAATATGATCCATGATTGCAAGCAAGGGATCGGGTTGGTGACAACATTCTTCACCAAACTCAAAGGTCTTTGGGATGAAAGAGATGCACTCTGTGCCATACCTCTTTGCAGTTGTGAGGCAGCCAAGGAAATCCTGGTCTACATGGAAAATCAGAAAACAATTAAATTTATGATGGGGCTCAATGACAACTATGCAGCAGTTCGCACCAATATTGTTGCAATTGATCCGCTTCCAAACGTGAATAAAGCATACTCCATGGCGTTACGACATGAAAAACAGACAGAAGTATCCAATGGAAAAACAATACTGAATCAACTAAAAGCTGTTGTGTTTGCTATGAAAAAGACCAGTCGGAATATTGAAGGAGAAGAAAGATGTGAGAAGTGCAATAGAACTAATCACACAACCAAAAACTGCAGGGCACATCTTAAATGCACATTTTGCAGTTAGAAGGGCCACACTTGGGACTATTACCGCAAAAGAAAAGTTGCTGAAGCGGGACAAGAAAATTCCATAGGGAACCATGTGGCCTCTATAAATGAGAAGAAAGAGGCAACTACCAACTTCCCATTTACACAAGACGAGTGTCAATAGATCATGAATATATTCAACAAAAACAAAGCTTCTGCAATTAACCAAGTCAGTAACCATCCCAACTATGATGAACTCTCAGGTAATACTTCCTCCCTGTCACTAAATGGTAATAACAACATGTGGATATTGGATAGTGGGGCTAGTGATCATATAGTTTGTAGTCCTTCACTTCTCACATCATCGAAGGCTATTGAAAATAGCTCGGTAAGATTACCATATGCTTTTGATGTGAACCTAAGAAGCTCCAAACCAACAAAAAAGATCAAGCTTGAAGTGAAGTCCAATTAAAGTAATAAAGGGAGCATTTTGAGGAAGAAAGTTCAAGGACAAGCTCCAAAGGAAGCCTCAGTGTGAGATTGCCTTGCGGGAAAGACAACTTCCGCACCATTCACGCGCCCCACGCGCCCCTTTGAGGACTCCACGCACCACCTTGAGCCATCCAACACAAGTGCACCCAATTTGGCATCAACCATCATCTTCCCCAACACCCCACGCACCCATAAGTAACTCCCACGTGCCGGCCTTACTTCTCACGTGCCCACACGCGCCCCGAAGTGAAGTCCACGTGCCACCACACACTCACATGCCATCCCAGAGTTGAGAAGACTTAGAAACCGAATTTTGAAGTTAAATATGTGTTAGGATGATATTTAAATGTAAGAAACAAGCCTACCTTATTTTAAGGAAGGTTGTCTCTTAGCCTATCATAATTCAAGGGAGCTTGTCCCTTAGTCTTCCCTTCTAGGAATATTAGTCTTCCTAACCCACCATCCTACCCTTTGTTCTATTAAGAAATAGCCACCCCCTCCCCCTTAGCCATCATCATCCTATCCCTTAATTTTAGGATCACGTTTCTTACCCCTTTTTCCTACCATCCTTTACAAATATGAAGACTAGTTCATTTTATAACTTAGAACATATTTTGGCCGAAATTCTCAAGGAGAGATTTTGAATCAATCGTGTTCTCATTTCTTGCAACTTTGCATCATCCATTTGATCCATGAAAATGGTTTCAAACTTCATATCTTATATTGCTTAACCTTGTAGTTAAGAGGTGCTAGATCCCTCAATCCTTGACATCATAATCGTCATTGCTCAACCTTGTAGTTGAGAGGTTAAGGTGGCCAAAATTATCAAGGTGTTTATGTGTTTGTTCTTCATCTCC
>JBBYHH010202867.1:0-13475 GCA_038382905.1 Daphne laureola | reverse complement strand
AGCTTCTGACGTGTCTGACGAGTCTGTGTCTGTCATAGTATGAAGTTATTCTGTACTCTTTACTGTGGATCTATGTAAGTTCCACAGCTAAGGAGGCCGTCGTGGTGTTTGGGATGGATAGGGCGTATGTATGTCTGTTTATGATTCTGATATTATGTCTGTATATTGATCTATATATCTGTATTCTGTATCTTCTGACATGGTCTTTGCAAGTTACGCGAAGAAAACCGTTACTTCTACCTAAGCTCTTACTGGGTTCTTTCGGGAACTCACCCTTATACTTTAAACATTTCAAGAGCATTTGGTACTGGACCTGTGGAGTAGTACCGCACAGTCATTAGTGATTTTGTACCCAAAGGTAGATTAGCTCCTTCTCTATTCTATGTTTAAAGTTTAGGTTAGAATGGGTATCCGGAAAGCAATAGCGTTATTGTATGGGTTTTGGATCTGGTTATGAACTGATACTGGTCTGTTCAGGTACATTAAGTGTATGACTAATGGTTTGTCATTCTGTATCGTAGCTAGCAGTGCAACATCTTTGGACCGGGCTTTGTCGGATATTGTTGACCGACACCCAGATTTGCGTATGTATTTTTGGTAACTTATAGCAGCTCTGTAGCATAGATTTCACAATCATGTAGATATGTAAGAATAGTTAAGGAATGTTGTAAGGATGTTTTCTATCTTTGTATGAGGATTCATTATCAACTGTTGTGTGTTTACTTTATCAGGAAGTGCTTGCCTGAGGCAGCTTTCTTTCGGAGTATTTGGCCTGAGCAGAGCTCAGTTTATCTGCAATTGTTAGTATTATGTTTTACAGGAGCAAGGAACACTTTTAAGGTATGTTACAGACTTCCGCATTCTATGTACAGGGACCGATAACGTGGGTATCCCACATATATTGTGCTGCACATTTACAGGTCCTGTCGCACCACCGCCCTCTGACCCCGTGACCGCTTCCCACCGGGCTGTGTAACGAGGGGGTGGTGTGACATAAAGTATCTTTGATCCAGAATATGTACTACGGAATTGCCCTCATTGGCAATACAACAGGTGCAGCTACCACACTCACTGACAAACAACAGACAAGCGTGATGCCACTCCCTTAACTCAATTAGGAGAGTGAACCTCTGACCGAGACTAACACACACTTTCGCAACATCGCGAGGTAAAAACTGGGGGTCAAAAAACCACTCCCTCGGTGGTGACCAATAGCTCCCAGCTGAAGAACTCTCATTTTTCCACACAAATTTAACCGGACTGCACACCCTAACTGCGTACTCTAAAATTCTGACTTGCAAATTCAGAACAGGAGGGTGGTAGACAGACCAACCCTATAACCGCAGCTTCCTCGATGCTAGAAATCTTCACCAGAAAGTAACCTTAATGCTAATTTTCCACTTCATGAACAAGTCAAAACTTTATTAACGTGACTCCTCGAACCAGCTCTTAGATAGGGTCCAAGACCCTTATCCTCGAATTCCCTGAATGCACCTCAACTACTGATCTTGAATAACCGACATAAGGTAAAGGATGTCAGAATGGAAGTGAATTCGTACTAAAATAAATCACGTACACATCCTCTCCCTGAACAATCTACAGATCACAAGTCCTCAACTTAATAGTGCACTTCCAAAGCACTGACGTCGACCAACTGAGGACGGTCTAACCTGATGATAATGTAATCTTGTAACTCGTGGATAGGCCTGAACACTGACTCGTAGACCACTGACCGAAACCCAACTCAGACAATGCTTGAAACACCTTGATGGTGTAAAGAGCAGAGCAGGATGTCAAAGGGTATGGACATGAAAACAAATACCATACGCTGTGGGTGTTAAGAAGGACACGGTTAGGTGTAACCACATCTTCAGTCTTACATCACAGAAACGATTGACACTCGATGTGTCACACATTCGCCAACTAACTCTCTCACTAAGCTAACATACTCAAACCACCGTCTTCTATTGTTCGGCAGGAGTGGTAGTTGAGACTACCATCCTGAGCCTCCCAGCGGTGTCCCGACCCTCAGGGTGCATCTTGTTGCACCCCGAGTCAGCTACCGATATCTCAACCCGGTAACCATAGATAGTACCAAGCCCTAGAACCAACTAGTACTCTCTAACATCAACCGAACTGATCTTGAAAGTTCCACTATAGAGATCAGTGGGACTTGTTCCTCGTATGAGTTTCCTTGCCTCAGGCCCTTCGTACTAAGTTGTTGCAGAATCTGTTGAATCAGACTGCCATCTTTTTCTCGATAGCCCAACACATCTCAGAAATATCATACTATAGTATCGAATGATGCATAACAGAGATCCTGGGTGGCTTCCTTGACACAGTACCCAAGGATCATTGACACTCAGTCCTTGCTCACAGAAGATTGATACACAGATCTTCTGTACATCTTGTTTCTTCATGCATTTGGGAGAGCTCCTGGGATCCCTATATAATGTGAACCTGAGGTCCCGAGACACACACCCGAACCAAACTTGAAGATCCTTGAAAGGTTGAATGAATCTCGGGCTAATTTTAAAGTTAGGCTAAGACCAGACGAGCCAATGCACAGAGGCAGGTGATCGCCTGACCTCAATGCATAATAAATAGGGGACCAGGCAAAGTTCAGGTGACCAGGAACACAGTTCCAGGTGATCACCTGGCTCTAGATCAAAATGTACAGGGGGCCAGGTGAGAGTCATGCGACCAGGAACACAGTTCCAGGTGATCGCGTGACCCCAGGCGACCACTAAACATTAGGGTCTTGTTGTTCTTCAGACACAAGTCTGACATTTTCGTTGCCTATTGATTCCTTTACCGAACCTAATATGATGCAGATACTGAAGGTGATAATTGTTACTATCATTTCAGAACTTATATTTGCAGAACCATCTCTAACCTGAAATTTAGAACTCATAAAAAGGGACTAAAGTTCTAACACAACTGACATGTCGACCGACTCAAAAAATCCCAAACAGAAAGCAAAATAGAATCCTAACAAATTGATCACAGTCCTCTTGTTGTTGTAATTCTCATGGTTGTTGCCTCACATTCAATTATACCCTTCACAAAAATTTTGACAGAGTGGGGCCTCTTTCCCTACCCTCTGATGTCAGATGTCGCTGCTGGCAAGTATTTCCCATAACCTAAAACTTCACAACAGAATAAATAGCACTACAAAAATGGTTAACAACCTAACAAAAGTAAGCAGCAATATTCCTAAAGACATTTTAGTGTAATGCAATGCATGAATGAAGATAACCTAAGAAGAAGAGCAGAATCACATCATATCACTAACCAAACACAAACCAGACAGATAGAGCACAATCAATTCAAAATCATAATAGGAAATGCCTTCCTGATGTTATCCCTGCTTGCATGATGTCAGATTCAGATGTCTATGTCTTGATAATCAAATCTTGTGCAATCCCGAATTGCAGAAGAAAATCCTGAAACTTAACCAGACTAAGCATGTTTAGATTGGTTGCATGTAGTCCCACTTCTCATTCTAATGTAGTACACATAAGAAGTTGATCAGGCTCCTCACAGAACTATCCTGGAATCGATCAGTGAAACAGGGGATTGCCCGTCCAAACACACCCCTCTGAAGTCGCTTCTTAGACTAATACATGTTCTGATAACCAATTCTAAAAACCATGTTTTGATACCAAGTTATCACCCCCCTCTCTTGGCAGAAGCAATGGAGCAGGGCGGAGAGTGTGAGTGACTAGCATGGAACGGGGGTCATTTTGGTGCAGCGATTCCCATAACCCATCCTGGTATTACTTGACTCCCAAGCTTTCCGAAAGATGGCACATTCACTTAAGTAAAACATTCCTAACACTTAGGTGTATACCCATAACCAATTAGGGCAACAAAAGCATATCTTAAACCACATCACAAACATGTCCATATTTATCCATAACATACACCAAGCGTCAAGGGAAACATGGACAAGGTAGATTTGCCAATTAAATACAATGACCATAATTTTCAAATCATAACATAAATAAATCATCCTTATTTCTCCTTAAAATGACGCCAAATTACGTGTTCAACATAATTCCAATTTTGTCTAAGTTTTCAAAATAACCATTTTGCCGTCCAAAGTGAATTTTGGCAAAATGACACGGGATTCATGTACCAAAACCAAAATGGGAAATCCCATGAAATTGTGTCTCAAATGAAGTCCCGGGACATGATACTTAGCAGAAAATGTGCCCCGCATGTTCAAAAAGGAGTCCCAGTACTAACAAAATCCGCCCCCCGAATAAAATATTCTAGAAAATTACTATCATCCTGGGATGGGTTGTAACAAAGATGGTGGCTCTCGCTCGATCATCCACTCGCCGGTGTATACTCACCGGATGGCCTTCTCTGTTCATTGCAACTTCCCCTACTTTGGCGTCGGTTGAGGTAGCAGGAAGAAGATGAATAAATGAACCTCCAGGACGCGAATGAAGTCTGATCTTATCTCTACTTTCCCTTTCTTTCTTAATTAAGTAGTCCTTAATCTTTTAATAAACTTACAATACAACCCCATTTTGTCATCTTTCTTGCATTCCAATCATTTTCTACTACTTTATCTTCCTATCTTTCGAATCTTCCAAACAAGTCACCCGTTAATAATTTCTTCTCAGTTAAGTCACTCTAATTTTATCAGTTATTTTCTTCCAATCTTAGTTTTAATATCTCAATCTTCCTATTTTCCAGTTAGAACAATATTTCCAGTTTAATCCTTTTCTTATTTATTCTTTCTAAAATATTAGCTTAGTTTACTATTATTTACATTCTAGTTCTTTATCTTCTAAATCTTTCCAGTTATGGCACGTATGAGAGTCTGGGTCACAACATTCTCTCCCCCTTATTTTGGATTTTGTCATCGAATGACAAAATATAGAACAAGGTTTCAGTTCTCCAAGTCTTCAGCAATTTATCAGAAATTTCCCAATGATTCATCATATTAATCTTCCCTAACAGTTTTTAACTCTAGATTCCAAACTGAGTTCTTCTAGTTCCCAGCTTTTCCCAGTAGTTTCATCTTATATATTTAAATATCTAACTTAATAGTAACCAACAGTTTTAATCTTCCACTTTCCAAATTTTAGTCCAGTCTTTTCTAACTCTTATCTCAGTTTTAGTTACTCCCAATTCATTAATCTTTCAAGTTTCCAACCTCTAGTAATTACTAACAACTCATTTACTTATTTGAGTTTTAAAAAACTAACTCTAATTGAGTCTTCAAGTTTCCTAACTCAAGTCATCCCAGTTATTCCTCAACCACCATCGTGAGTTCTAGTGCTCATTCATCATAGTTCTTGCACATCGATGTTTACACATCAATATTCAGTGACAATCTATGGTAAGGTGTCCAAAGTCCCAGTCAACTCTACAGTTTCTATTAACCTACGCTTACAGTAGTGACAACTAGTCACTTAACCATTGCGCTCCTGGTACTCTATTTTAATCATTTCCCTTTTTTCTCTCTCTTTTATTTTTAAAACTTATTCTCACTCTAAGATTCCTATATTGAATGTTATTAGACTTACTCCACGTAGATCCATCACTCCCTGACCACCCATACACCTAGTTAATGACGTCCATCGCTATAGAGAGAATTGACGAGAACGTCCTGTTCCACCCTGTCAAAGTGTCTATTAACACTCGGTATACTGGTGACCATAGTGATACTAGTATTCTACCTCCAGTTATTATTAGTTGTATCTCCCAGTTCTGATTATTCCTGGTTATCAAAATCCTCAGCAGACTTTATCCCTTTAGTCATTACAGTGTTACTCAGTATTTCCTATTATTCCGAATTGGTTCCAGTCACTAATAGACTATCATTCTTTATTCAGCGTTCACTTCCAGCTCAATCAATTTATACTTCAGTTCTTTATTCAGGGTCTGTATAAATGTTACTAGGCATACTTCACTCAGATCCACCATTGCCCAAGTAACCATACACTTAGATGATGACATCCATCTCAGTGAAGAAAGTTCACAGAAGTGGTCCACACCACCCCGTCAAAGTGCCTACTAACACTTATTCCAGTTGATGATGCATGGATGAACAAGTAATGAAAGAAAAGAAACATTATGGAAACAAAATATAAGAATGAAACAAGAAATTTAAATACATGTGGTGTCCTCTATCATCAATCAATAATTCAATTGTCCCACACTATATATCCTCTGTTTCTGTAGCTCTTAGTACTATCTTTACGGAAATTTCAGTTACCAGCTGCATCAATCTCACAAAGTAGATTTAAAACAATCAACTACAGTACATAATCTTTACACACATTTGTTCCAATCTCTGATTGGGTTCAGGATCATCCAACCAGTTTATGCCCAGAGTATGACCCATCTGTCAGCAATTGGTGAATTTATCCAGTAGTCATAGGTCTCGAGTCTAGGGAATAAGTCTCATTTTGGGAAACCCATACCTCGCCCTAGTCACCTACCACAAACAGATAATAAAAGAAAACCTCATGTCTAGCAATCACAATACAAATGCATATGCAACCTCGTTTACATGAAACCCCCTTCCTAAGTGTTTATGTGTAACCTAAATGCATATACATCTACCCCAGTAGAGAGCATACAATATAACAAAGCAAACAAACAATCACTCCAGTCATCCAAGCAATTGGCTCAGAAATCTTAAACAAAAATTATCCACATTAGGAATTCATAACTCAGAAGTCATACCTTAGAAGCTTTTCACATACCACTTATATTTCAAAAATACTTGAATCTTCACCAGGTTCTTTAGCTCTTCTACATTTGTTCTTCCTGAAACTCACTTGGCACAACAGATTAGTCATGCAGTATACAAGATAGCATAAGGTGATAACATTGGCAATCAAGAAATCTGCATAAGAAAAGGTTAGCAGAAAGTCACATGTTGTTCTGAAACTACAGTACTTACCAGTTCTCCTCAGATAACCTCTTCAGACACTGTTAAACCTAACAAGTTAATTTTGAAAACTACTTTAAACTACTTTGAAAGCTCACACACTTTGAACCTAACACTCTGATACCATCTGTTGGAACCCCGTCGTCCCAGCTGCTTGGTAAAGCAGAGAACAAACTCTAGTAAACAACGTTTGCCAACTCTCAAGATCTTTTTTAAAACCATTTTAAAGGTTTTGAAAGAAGATTTCATGAAAGAACTAAGAGAGTTCAGACACGACCCGAGGTTCAGAGTGTGTATACTTCTAAAGTAAGGAAGTAAGAAAGAAAGAAATAAAATACAAGTAAATAGTATCAAGGCACTCGGAGTCTTATTCTGTTGCAGTCCTTCAGCTGCAGACATCCATCCCGATCTTCTCTCTAGTTCTCGACCATAACAAGGTTTCTTGCAAGTTTTATATGACAGATATAAGAATATGTATCGACAAGTAATAATATAACTAAATGTAACTTACAAAGTAATAAATGAAAGAGAGAAGGGTTCGAGGGACTTATATGGGAGTGGTGCCCCTGCTAGGAAGAATGGTCGATCCTGACTCGGTAAGTTAGCCTAGCCTCTATTTTTAGTTCCACCTTTTGGTAATTCTTTATGTTGTAACTCTAACTCCCAGTGTAGTTCCAGTTCTGTGTTTAGTCTTTTACTATTTAGTCTTCTGAACTCTCGGTCATTAGACGCCCAGGAGTGTTGTTGCCATGTGAAACATGGCAATGGTTCAGTCATTATTTTGTTCCCGAGAGTATACATATAGTAGGTACAACTACATTCTATATTAAGCATGTTCCCGTATTTTGAATACATGCACCACCAAACGGTATGGCACAAGCAAGGGTGATGGGTCACATTCTTATTTGAAAGTTGGGAGTAGAGTAGTATTGATGTTAGTCACTTTTGGGTGTTTATTGGAATCAAAGCACAGATTCAAGAAATAACAATCAAATACATTTATAAACACCTCATTAGCCATAACTATGTCTTATCATAGTATAATGCCTCTAAATGAGCGATCAAACCCAAGAGAATCGGAGCGCCTAGAGTACAAATATGCAATGTGTGTTCCTAAACTACTATGCAATGCAATAGATAATAAGAGAGATGATAGATATCAGAGTGAAGATGCAAGTATAAGCAAGAAATGTAAATGAGAGGATAGAGGGGAATGAAGACAACACTTGTGGAGTTCAATAATGGGTTCTCAAAGTGCATCGTGCATCCTAAAGATCATGCGTGTGCTACTAATCTTGTATCCTAGAGGTAGGGTATCTCTAACTCGACCAATCGACAATGGTGGTTATCTCTAACTCTTCCGTAATCAATCATCCAATCTGCTAGGATCAGAACCTAAGGTATTTGATATCATAAACACACATACAACCCAAACTACCACGAGTTACTTAGAGACATGAAATTCTAACTACCGCATCTAAATCAATACATCAACTCAGCGAGGGATCATGCAAGCAATTTCCTTTTCATGTTCGAGGTGATTTACTACGACCGTGTTGCTCCTCTCTTGAACAAGCAAAACTATTATAATAACCCTAAAATTCCATGTCCGAACTACTGATCTAGGTTGTGGTAGATTTGATTTTGTGTGTTTTGTTATTTTATGTACCTTCTTTTATTCTCTTTTTATGTTGTAATTTAGAATTTAAGTAGTTGGTCTTTTTAAGGAGTTAGGAGTATTAATTAGTAAATTTAGTAAATAGGTAGTAATTAGTTTATAAATTACACAGTTAATTAAGTAATTAAAATGAAATTATATTTAAAAAAAAGTAAAATCGGCGGAAGACTCACCAGAATTCGAGCATGCCTCTGCCATGTCTTCAAACGTCCATCAAGCTGCAATCCAGACTCCTTCATCATTACTAAGCCCCTGTCCATGAATCTTGTTAAGCTTTGTGCTTAAATAGAGTGAGAATGAAGAAGAAATGAAGATACAACAACATTTTTTTTTCCTTCAAGAGCACACTTTAGGCCATCTCATTTTTCTTCCTTCCCAAATATTTTTCACCACCAAACTCCATCCCATTAACTCCCCCATGATGAGATGGAGCCAACCCACCTTCCCATTCCACCAGAGAAGCTCTAATGGAGGAGAAATTGTTGAAAAACAGTTTTCCACTCGGTCCTCATTTTCTCTCCAACTGAAGCTCCGCTCACAGCGAGACCACTACCAAACACCTCCCTAGCCACCACCGCATTATCCACCAGCATGTCCACCACCATAATTTATTTGTTGCTGCATCCGCTGCCATGAACAGCCGCTGTACCATCTCCAGTTCGCGTGGAGAAGAAGAACACAGTTAACGTGTTCTTTAATTTCTTGGAGTAAAATTACAACCCCTACTCCTTTTCCCCTAAATTTGTTTACTTGTTCACTTAAACCTCTAGGTTTTACTAAGTTTTGGTCCCACACCTCTTTTCAAGTTGACAACCTTACTTTTTAGTCACTAGTTTAAGCTTCTGTTTTATTTATCCTCAAATGTTTAGTGTTTCATTTTCTTTAAGAATACAATCCTCAAATGTTTAGTCTTTCATTTTCTTTAAGCATACTCACATTCTTTTAAAAAGTTTGTGGTTGTGCATAAAAGCTCTCCAAAAATTTCCGGGCGTCGTGTTTTAACCCCAAACCTTATCTTGAACTACCTTAAGCTGTTAGAAGCCTTTAAAACTGACTTAGCTTCTGTTCTTTTTCGTAAATTTTACCGGTTAGTACTGGTAATTTCACACTTGCAAAATCTCATAGAATATTTTGTTAAATTCTTCTTATCACTAGATTCTCGACTCCAAGCACCAACTTCGGCTGATTTCTCTGATTATCCTCGATCTGTAGCCGACGTACTCCTGGCTACATCCAAGTAAGGGGAATAAGACACAGTTTTTCCCTTGAATCATTTTATCTGTCTCATAAACAAAATCTTGAATAATGAACTCTAAGTTAAAGAATTGGGCTTAATAAAATATTTGATCGGGAAACCTGGGTAGCGTAATTTATTTATTAATGTTACTTTATACTTTTACATTTAGAAGTTTTTATGACTTGGGTTGTTTTAAATGATTTACTGATATACATGTATCGTATGTATGGTGGATGTTGTATATAACACTAGTATCCTACTAGGACCGTTATGAAAAAACTCGCTAGTGGCATGATAGACTCGTTTAATGAACTCCGCTAGTTTCATGTTAGAGCCAAAAAGGTCAAAATGATGTGAGTATTATGTGTAGGTGGTAGTATCATGCTTAGGATTGAAATCAAACTATAGGATCATGATAGGACTGTAAACGTTACCCTAAGCCGATAGATAACAAGTTAGGCGTGAAAAAAATGATGAAGCATGGTTATGTAATAACTTATGAGGTGAGAGCGCACACAAGTAAATTAGTTATGAAAATGTAAATGATTGCCATGAAATCATGTAAGTAACAAGATTTCAAGATAAAAGGTAGTGAAAAGTAGGACATGGCATCACATGTAAAGGCTTAATAATTAAACGGACTAGTGGTCATGCATCACGATTGGATGTGGCATATTGTTTGATGTACTGCATCTCATGATTGCATTTGAGGTGGAATAAAATGATAATTGGACAAAAGGATATTTTCTAGACAAACTATGTTTTAAAGGGATGGGCGGTAGGTTAGGGCAGCTATAAGGACATAAGACCCTATGACTGACCCAACATGTTTGGTGCTGATAAAATGACCTTACATGGCCCAAATGTTTTTAAAGGGGATAGGTGACATGCTAGGGTAATGATATACGACCCTATGACTGGCCCGACGTGTTTGGTGCCGATCAAACAACCTTACATGACCGACCTTTAGTTAAGACATGAGAGGTGTCATGGACTCGGCCCTATGTGACTTAACTAAGCCGTAATATTTATACAAGTGGTTCGGAACAGATGGTTCGAACCCGTATGCGATTTAATTTATGTTATGCTCTGATTTCCTGGACTGGTTGGCATTCACAAGAGGCTATATCTCTGCGTAGACATCTCATACATTTCTTGTTAGGCTCTGGACTGATGGCATCCCTAGTGGCTATACTTAAAGGGCATTCCTTAGAGTGTGGAGATGTACACACCCACCATCATGTTAGGTTCATGCATCTACATGTGCTCTACTTTCCTGGACTGGTTGGCATTCATAACAGGCTCTATCTTGGCATAGACATCCCGTACATTTCTTGTTTTGCTCTGGCTTGGCGGCATCCCTAGTGGCTCTACTTAAGGGGCATTCGTGAGAGTTTTGTTTTGTACACACCCTCCGTCCTAGGTTCATCTGGTGGCATATTTTTGAAAAATGGTTTCAAAAATATTTTAAGATAGATAGTGATAGAATTAAAGATCATTCCTGCATTTAGATCTTAGCACGAATTAAGATTGTCTGATCGCTTGTTGATTTCATGTTGAACTATATATATTTATATGTTGGAATCTATTATGCTTATAATCATTTTCCTTGAATTTATTTATTTGAGGAAGTATTACGACCCATGTGAAGGGCCTGTAATCATTCCTTTTTACTGAGCAAATGGATCCTCACCCCATTAATTACAGGTGAATTCAATGGGGAGGATTACTATGCCAACCCCGTTGAGTCAGAGTACGGACATACGTACTTTGAGGAGAAGCAGTTACCAGGTGGAGACGCGCTGTAACTTCTCGATATGGCTATCTGGTGTTAGGAAGTTGTCATTGGGAATTAAAATGAACTCTAGCTCTCTTCCGCTGCACTTATCTTTTGTTATTTTGTTGGTATAGAACCCACATTTATCGTTTGTGAAACTTTGGTTAAAAAAGTTTCAACTTTTCCCTAAAACTTCTTGGTGGGTAAATAGGGGTGTTATAGAGTGGTATCAGACCCATGTCGTCGAGAAGGCAGCAGTTTCACTTGGTAAGTTGTTCATTTATTTGCTTTTGGATTGGTAGTTTGATTACATAATTGAGCATAAAATACTAGGTTAACTAGAAATCAAATTTAACAACTTGTCTTCTAATAAATTTATAAACACCTCATTAGCCCTAACTATGTCTTATCATAGTATAATGGCTCTAAATGAGGGATCGAACCCAAGAGAATTAGAGCGCCTAGAGTACAAATACGCAATGTGTGTTCCTAATATACTGTGTAATGCAATGGACAACAAGAGAGATGATAGATATCAGAGTGTAGGTGCAAGTATAAGAAAGAAATGTAAATGAGCGCATTAAGGGGAATGAAGACAACACTTGTGGAGTTCAATAATGGGTTCTCAGAGTGCATCATGCATCCTAAAGATCATGTGTGTGCTACTAATCTTGTGTCCTAGAGGTAGGTTATCTCTAACTCCACTGATCGATAATGGTGGTTATCTCTAACTCTTCCGCAATCAATCATCCAATCTGCTAGGATCAGAACCTAGAGCATTTGATATTATAAACTTACATACAACCTAAACTACCACGAGTTACTTAGAGACATGGAATTCTAACTACTGCATCTACACGAATACATCACAATACAACGAGGGATCATGCAAGCAATTTCCTTTTCATCTTCGAGGTGAATTACTACAACCGTGTTGCCCCACACTCGAGCAAGTAACACAATCATAACTAGTGTGAGCTTAGCCACTCTCATGGTCCAAAACTCACTCTCTAGGTTCTCACCAATTAACCTTCCAATGTCATCTATGGACTCTTAGACGGTTAATCCATCAATTTCACAAATCTTATGTCGATTAAATTCCTCTTAAACATTTAATCGAACACCTCGAAGAGTAAACATGAACAAATACATCATTCATCATACCACACATGACAGAAGTGCTCAAAATTGATATCAAACATGCGTAATCATGGAAATAGGTTACTTGAATTCTAAGCTAGAGATAAATTAAGACATAGCATCCCTAAATCTATCAAAGCTAAACATAGAAATGATCAGCATTCAATAGAAACTTAAAATGATGAAATAGAAATAACTTAGGATTAGAATTCACGCAATAATTGAAGATTCAGAAGCTAGGCCTTCAACCCTTCATGAAATTGGGGATTGAAGGCCTAAAACCCAAGCCTCTAATGTACAAAAACCCTCAAATTCGTAGGCCTCAATTAACATAAAAAATGTGATCATTGAAATCTAAACCTAAAGGATCTATATATACTAATTCTAGTGTACTAAATTACCCCTAAAAAGTTGGGCATCTAACACTACATTAGAAGGGTGAAAATAGTCCAAAATGGTAAATAATTCGGATAAGGACAAGTAACCATGAGGAGAGAGAGGGTACAAGGTGATAGTTCGAGGCACTAAGCCAATGCCTGGTACTAACACCATGCCTTGAAGGAGGGCTAAACCATCGCCTGATAGAGTCGCCTTGATCCTAGGCCTGGGTCAACAAGAGGCACCACTTTTGTCACCACCGTCCATCATGATCGCTAGTGCGGAAGCGTAACTTACTCATACATTGCGGCTGGTGACGTCAGAATGGAATCCATCAGAGTTTCGG
>JBBYHH010202756.1:0-13476 GCA_038382905.1 Daphne laureola | reverse complement strand
ACCCATGATGATCCGTAAACAGCCGGAAACTACTGCGTTCGTAGATGTCGCCAAGATTCGTGGCCGAGATGAGATCAGAGAGATCATAATTGATAGCTTGTTTGCTGCTACTGCTACTGCTGCTGCGGCTGGGAATGGTCCCCAAACCATTTCCATTGTTGGAATGGGAGGCATGGGGAAGACAGCTCTTGCACAGGTAATCTACAATCATGATAGAGTTGTGCAGGGTTTCGAGAAAAGATTGTGGGTCTGTGTCTCAGATCTCTTCGACGAGAGCAGAGTTGCGAAAGCAATAATAATAGCTCTAGAAGGTATGGACCGCAACTCCATGTACCTTCTAGAAACCGTTCCTCTACAAGCCCTTATGGATAGAATCTGCACAAGCATTACTGGGAAGAGATTCATTCTTGTCCTAGATGATATTTGGACAGAGAAGGAAGAAGATTTCGAATCCCTGAAGCACACCGTCAAGTATGGTGAGTCCGGGAGCAAGATTGTGGTAACTACTCGAAAAGATGGTGTTGCCAAGATGATGGAGTCATCACATATCTTCCACCTGCGAGGGCTATCTGAGGAGGATTGTTGGCAAGTGGTGAGCCAATCTTCTTGTTTCGAGAAGCGTGATCATCATCATCGTTCGATGTTAGAGGGAATCGGGCGAAAAATTGCAGGTAAGTGCAAAGGTTTACCTCTAGCTGCAAAGACTTTAGGGAGTCTCCTGCGTGACAAGGATACTAGAGATGAGTGGCTAAATGTATTGAATAGTGAGGTCTGGAAGCAGGCCAAAGCAGCTGGAAAAGAGTTCTTTGCTCCTTTCCTGATAAGTTACTATGATCTGCCCTTGAAAATAAGACATTGCTTTGTCTATTGCGCTGTATATCCAAAGGACTTTGATATATGGACAAGTCACCTCATCCACCACTGGATGGCACAAGGATACTTAAGCTTGGAGGGTAACCCAGAGATGGAAGTGGTGGGTATGCAGTATTTCAAGTATCTAGCAGATCGTTCTTTCTTTCAAGACTTCAATTATGATGATTATGATGGCAGCGTTATGAACTGTAAGATGCATGACATTGTGCATGACTTTGCACTATTTTTGGCCGAAAACGAGTTCGTGACCAAAGATGTCATCACTTCATCAACTGTGTCAACGACACTGGATTTAAGTGATTGTAGTAAGATGCGCCATCTGACTGTAATGATAGCGAAAGGATGCGAGTTCCCTCACTCGATCTCTGGTGCAGAAAAACTTCGAACTGTGGTGACTTTTACTGATGAAGATGCCATAACCATTCCAGCCTTGCAGAACCTAGCCAAGGGATCAAAACGTTTAAGGACACTTGATCTCGAGTTTCCAGATGGGAATCACTTAGTAGGAGGGATGCTGTCAGAAGTAGGGTCGTTAATGCATTTGGTACACCTCAACTTGGCGTGTAACAAGAAGGTAATAGAGTTGCCTGATACTATTTGTGACCTCATTAATCTGATGTACTTTGACCTCAAGGGGTGTTCCGGCATTGATAGGCTTCCAGACGGGATAGGGAAGCTCATCAATTTGAGGTACTTTCGAACTGTTGGTTGCAGCATAACTTACTACCCTAAGGGAGTAGGGAAACTAACGGTCTTGAGGGTGTTATATCCGGCCATAGTGAGAGCCGACTGTAATCACCCAGAAAAATTTAGCCTCTCAGATTTGGAGAACATGAATAATCTTCGTCTTCTTTACATGGAGCTGACAGGATGGAAGCTTGACATTAACGAAGCTCGGAGAGCTAAGATGGATCAGAAGATTCATCTAACTGATTTGAGGATTTTATCGCCTGGAATCGGGGAGGATGGAGTGATTGATGCACTCAACCCACCTCCTACCTCCAACCCTTTTATCTTTACTAATCGTTGGCGTTGGTGGAGTCGTTAATGTTGTGTGATGTTTCTAAATGACTATTGCTAACATTTCTATTCCTATCAATCAATAAGTTACTATTATGATAGATGTCAACGTGGGCTGTTATTATTTTCGGTTTCAGTTATTGTTATGGTTTGCATTTCAATAAAGTCTTTCTGGTCTAGGTTGCTATGTTCTTGCTCATATGCTACTTCTCACTCTCATAACCAAATCCAATTCTGATGTCCCTCTTTCCATTTTCATTACATGTCTCCTATTATAATTTTTTAACATCATTAATTAATTTTTTAATTAATTAGTTAATAATGTTAAAAAATTATATTCTCTCTGTATTTTAAAAGATATATTATTTATTTTAATAATTTTACAATATTTAATTTATAATTTATTTATATATATATTTATATATCTAAAATTAAATATTTTTTATAATATATATTTTTTATAAAAAAGGATTTGGAATTTTTTTATATTATTTATTTTTATAAATATTTAAATTAAATATTAAAATTTAAAATATGAAAAATAAATGATTCATTTTTTAAATTAGGGATGGAGTATTAGAGATATGAAGGGATTGCAGAATTAGACTCCTCAGACCTTAGTTGGACCCGGAAAAAAAAAAAAAAAAAACACAGCAGATCAGATAGAGTTCGGGTCAAACGGATTCAAACGCAGATCCGGTTATGGGCGCGAGCAGTAACTTTTCACGAACCATTCGTGTCCCAATTCTTCCCAGATTCAAAACTTCCTTTTGCTTCCCTCCTTCGAGCGGCTTATCTCCGTTATCAATGGCGACGAGTCAAACCCTCCCGAAACCCAGGCGACCGACATGCCCGGAGTGCTCGAAACCCGCACGGTTCTGCCTCTGCTCCCGGCTCCGAACCGGAAAGGTCGACAATTCAGTAAGTGTGACTATACTTCAGCACAGCTTGGAGAAAAAACACCCCCTTAACTCCACTAGGATCGCCAAATTAGGGCTCAAGAATGTCAATGTCGTGACAGTCTGTGATGTTTCTTATGAAGCGCGCTTCGTGATTAGCTCGGTTTCGCGTTTGGTCCATAATGGATCAGAACGGCCTGCTGCTGGTCGAGTTTCAGATGAAAAAGAAACCTTAAGATTGGGTTCTAATAGCTCTGCAATTTCAGGAAGTTTTTTAGAACATTTATCAGATGGATCTGGAGGCAGGGATGTGAATTTAGTGAATGAGGCTAGTTCCAATGGGAAAACTAAGCTAGGTTTCAGAGATGAGGTGTCTTGGTCTGGTTTCGAAGCCATTAATGGTGAAGCAGGAGAGAAGATTTCTTTCACTGCTAGAATTGGTAAGTATGGAGAGAGGAATGATGGAAAGAAGCAAGTTGTTTATGAGGATGCACCTCCTTGGCTGGCTATGCACGCTTTATCAGAAGGAATTACTGTGAGGAAATTCCAAGCTCGAAAGCTGGAGGGAGTTGATGAGTTTGGAGAGTATGAGGAGTTTGAACTCCGAGTACCGGCTGGTTCAGTTCTTCTGTTTCCTACTGAAACTGCGGTTGGGGTTAATGAACTCGAGACGATGCATTATGAGGTTAGGAACTTGATTGTTTTGGATGGGACGTGGGCGAAAGCAAAGAGAATGTATGCTGAGAATCCTTGGTTGAAGCTTTTGCCGCATCTTAGGTTGGAGACGGATGGAATAAGTTTGTATAGTGAAGTGAGGCAGCAGCCGAAGGCAGGGTATCTGTCGACCATTGAGAGCATCGTGCACTCCTTGAAGGCATTAGGAGAAGATCAGGAGGGGCTTGAAGGCCTCTTGGACGTTTTTGGATCAATGGTTGCTGATCAGAGACGATGCAAAGATGAGAGACTGAACAAAGTATCTACAGACTGATGTCCTCTTTTACATAATGTTGAAAATCATACATTGAAGTTCTTGCGGTTTTCTTACTGCTGAAAATGTTTCAAGCAAGCTGGAGTACAAAGGAAGATCGGTTTTTCAGCTTCATGATGTCCTCCTACCAGCAATATTACAGGTCATAAAGGTTGAGCTTGATCTGTTCTCTTGAATAGAATTTTTCATATAGATAACACAAGTGATGGGAAATGCAACATAGATAGATAACTTGGAAGGTCATTTATCCCGTGTTTTTGCTAGAACTACCTGTTCTTTGAGAGTCTGGGACATAAGTTTTCTTTTAAAGGGAATTATATTCTCATTTACGAAGCTCTTTACAGATTAGAATTGCTTCACGCATGGTAAATTTTGATCATCAAATTTCCGAAAATTGTTCGTTTGATTTCCTTCGGTCCAAGCGCCGTAGCTTCAGACTGATACATAGATGGTGAACATAACTTTCTCTTGTACTTGTAGGTGCCCATCAGGATTAATCAGATACAAATTGCATTGCTATTTGTTTTTTTGGAGGCATTGTGGTTTTGATGAAAAGTAGCCGACATATGTAATAGTGAAGCATGCAACACCACACAGGTGGTGCCTTAGCCTGACCCCAGAACTTCATTTGCCATTATTCGAACGAGCAACTGTTTTAGTAAGTTGTTTGAGAACATCCTCTCCCGCTTATAGTTCATGCTTTTGAACTGAGGAATTTAGGAATAGGGCTTTAGAGGCCATGAAGAGACCTTTGTTCATTGCCAGTAACCCTTTTATATTTTCATTACAAAAGAGTTCTTTGATTGGTTTCTTTCCGCACGTTTTAATTTTTTATAGTCCTCGCATAAGTGGTCACTTTCTTTTCTTCAGTAGTCAACGTGATCTGAAATTTCCGTTCTACTTCCTTATGTTGTTTGATGTGTTTTCTTGCCTTATCTGACTTTTTCATTGTTATCGTCTTCACCTATGTTCGTCTCCTTTTCTGTGTACATCACCCTGTCTCTGATCCTATAGCCTTGTGGTGCAATTAGAGGGATGCACACGATAATTCGAGACCAGGATATCTAAAAGGAAGACTTTGTCCTCTATTCTGATTGACTGATTTGTCTGGTCTTCTTTGTTTCCTTGCTTTAACATGATCAGAAACCAGATCTCAATGACTTCATTTGACATAGGCTGTGGACATCTGCCTTTCACAGAGAAACAAATAGTTACACCAGGTACTCCTGAATCCTGATACACTAATGACATTACTTGGTTTGGTCCTTCGTTGACATTTACTTGGTCCAAGCTGCTACTGATCTTCTAGGACCAAGTTTGGATACATCTGCTGCTTTTAGGTTCTAGCTCTGTAGTTGTATGTTTTTCTTATGTTGATGTTACTTTTGAGTTTTTAAGCATAGAAACCCATCTAGACATTGGTGGAATGGTT
This sequence comes from Daphne laureola, assembly GCA_038382905.1. Taxonomy (NCBI): domain Eukaryota; kingdom Viridiplantae; phylum Streptophyta; class Magnoliopsida; order Malvales; family Thymelaeaceae; genus Daphne; species Daphne laureola. The sequence continues at coordinate 8,264 of JBBYHH010202756.1, read as the reverse complement.
CTAACCCATGTCGATCTGAGATTTACTTGGAGTTAATTTTTCTTGTTCATATTTATGCTCTTATGGATTATATGCAAGTTGGCAAATTTGTATGAGTTTTCGTGTGGATGGTCCTTTAAATTTGTGTTCATGTGTTCTAGACTGAAGGAAGCAAAGTATACATAGAAAGGGAAGTCAAATGGAATTCTCTCTCTCTGTAGATGACATTGAGAAGGTTATGAACATTGGACAGTTAAATTACATTGCAGATGTTAGGCGAATCTGATTGACACTAAATTGGTGGGGGGAATGAGAAGGGTGATCATAAAATGAGATGTTAAGAAAGATTTAATTTTAATTTTAAGCTATATAGTCTAGACTCTAGAGCAGCAATGAGTTCACTTGTACCATCTTTTTTGTACTCTATTTCTTCGTATTATAGATTTTCTGTGAATATAAATTAGTCCACCGCAAACAAAATGACATTTACTTCCAGATAAAAAATGTCAGGAAAATTCGATTTAGTGTCAAGAAAGAAGACCCTACAGAACATTGCCGGCACGCAACTTGTACTGATGTCCATTATTTCTGATCAAGGATTGGTGTTTCATCTCCATCAGTGATTCGAAGACTGCCGAGCGCTTATGAAGTCATGGACTATCAACTTGTGCTATACAATTCTTGTGCACCAAAGTTCAGGTTTTTTTATGGTTAAATATCTATTTAGTACCCTGAATTTTAACGAGTTGGGCAACCCAGTGCCTAGATTAAAAGTGGAGCATTCCGGGTCTCATACTATTAATTTCTGGGCAAATAAGGGTCTCGATCCGGTCAATTCAGTGCCAAGTTGATCGCGTCGAGGCCCTTATTTGTCTAGAAGTTAATAGTACGAGGCTTGAAATGCTCACTTTTTAGTTCAGTCCCTAAGTTGCCCAACTCGTTAAAATTCAGGGTACTAAATAGGTATTTGGCCTTTTTTTATTATCAAAGACCACAAATGATCAAGGTTTCTTTGTTTCAAAATAAGATTTCAGGCAATTCTGAAAGTGAAAATCAAGTTTTTTTCCCCCCCACAAGAGCATGTTATCGTAATACCCTATGAGTAAATTCTGAGGATCCTATTTTAAGTTTCATTCATCTATTTTGATTTTATTTTAAGTTTTTTATTCAATTGAGTTCTGTTTTTTGAACTTTTGACCTAAACGAGTCCTTTTTGTCTCTTTGCACCGTTTATTTATTTGGACGGTGAACTGTGAAGTGAAATGACACATTTGCTCTTAATTAATTGATATAAGACACTTCAAGTTTTTAAAATTTAATCAATTCTAACTTGACATTTTTTAAACTTAAACATTAAACCCCAAACGCACCTCCAGTAACACATTTGTCATCTTCAGTTCACTCTTCAACATCATCGAATACGTTGCCGATTCGTTATGATCCATGACTACAAACCCAGCTGAAAACACTAAAACTGAAATGGGTAGTGAGTTACTATAAAACAAAAACAAGATCAAACACAAATCTTGGCAACAGAATTCCAAATCAACACCAAACCTTACCTGAGACACTAACAACTCACTGATTTCTAGCAAAGAATATATACTACTAATGGAAGTTTAATTACTCCACCAGTTCTTCATTTTTCAAGTCTACTTCCTCGCTTATTAATCCTAGCAGGCAAGATTGTTGTTGTAGAATCTGAATATCATGAATAATCAAACAAAATCAAACTATTTCGAGCAGTAGAATCGGGAACCAAAATCAAACAAAATATTTGATCAACTCGGCCCAAGCACTTACATTGAGCAATCACCCAGATCACCTCTTGATCAACCGACGATGCAACTCACTCGTCGCACAAGGACGAGAACTCTCCACACTTGATCAACGACAACGCCCACTCCAGCACCAACAACGGGCTTTACTTGAGATCGATCGCGCTCCTATCGTTAACGATTTCAAGCAACAGAACCCGATTAGATTGACGAGACGACAGTTGCTGACCTCGGACAAGATCTCAATCTTGTTATCGACAAGCGCATTGCAAGTACAATTCTTGCAATTGCTTTTGTTATGACTGACAGGGGTGGTGGTTCTAATTTTCACGACGGTGAGGAGCTTGCCGCCATCGAGGATGGCCCTGTAGACAGAGTCGTGGATGCCCTTACCGATGAAGTAATCGGCATTGAAATTGTGTGTGACATGGAGGTCGGCGTAGAAGAAGTGCCTGATGAGAGGAGGGTTAGACGGGTGATCTTAGTATTGGCATTCCGGCGACAGTCCCAGTTGTAAGGGTCGCAGACCGCAACAATGGAGGTGGTAAACGACGCGGCCTTGAACGAAAAAACCAGTTTGGTTAATGTGAAAGTTTGGAAACTATTGGGGTGGAATTGTTTAAATGTAAACATTAAGGTTCATAATTGCAATTAGTTGAGGGAAAAATTCGTCAACTCAAAACGTGCCATCCAATTAAACGGAGCTTTGGGAAGGAAATGACTAAATTGCGTCATAAATATAAAAAACTAGTTCTTTTGAGCCCAACTTCGTTCGGAGAAAAATTACAAAAATGTAATGTAATGAAAAATTCAAAATATAAAAAAATCTTCAATAAACAAATATTAAAATAACTAATTAATAATAAAATTTAATAATAATAATAATAATAATAATAATAATAATAATAATAATAATAATAATAATAATAATAAAGTTCAAGAAATCTTAAACTTTTTCATGATGTTTAAGACAAAGTTCAATAGTGTCACTCAAGTTTTAAATAATTTTTGGATCTCATAAGTTAAAGTAAAGACAGTTCGAGAAACATAACAATACATTTGAATCATGTTATAAATCCACAATTATATTGGTTTTATAACAATACAATTAAACCATGAGATTCATATATAAGACTCCAAAATTAGACTCGTTTATCAATCACTTATAAATGGAATATAAATAAAGATAAAATGAAAATTCTCATATCCACAAAATAAAAAATAAACATTTTTATTCGAGTTTGATACCGCCACAGATATAGGTTATTCGAATTCAACATCCTATCAAATATTGGTTTAAAGAATAAAATTATAAGAATCGTGGAATTATGTTGAAAAATAAAAAACAAAAAACAAAAACAAAAACAAAAACAAAAAAAAACTTTTTTCAAGATCCTGTAAGCAAAAATTTTGTTTCCATATTCTCTTAGCAATCAAAAATAAGAAAAAAGATAAATACATGAACTTCCATGCTCAAAACAAAAACACTAAAAATGAAATGCTATGAATAAATAGCTAAAAAACAAATATCACAACCTTTAATAAAAAATAAAAAAAGGAAATATGGGGAAAGTCAATGCTCAATATGATGAAGTAAATATTAAAAACAAACCTTTACGTTTAAATTGAAAGAAGAAAAATGAAGTATATATAGAAATAAGTGAAGACACAAAGTTTGCTACATAAAAAGGTTAAATGAAAGATTCGAGGTTAAATGGAAAATAAATAAAAAAAATGTAAAAAAAAGAAAAAAGAATAAAAAAGAGAGCATGTAAACAATTGGAAGTAGCAAAATTTGATCCAAAAAAGGTGAGAAATAGTTAAGGTTAGACTGAAATAGAAATTGGAAAATGCAAAAAAGGAAAAGAAAAGAAAGAAACATGTAAAATAAAGTTGAGATACAAAATTTGATATTTCTAAACATGTTTTTAGATTTTTGTATAGTACAAATTAGTATTGCTAAATTAAAAATACTTAACATAAAAAATTAAATTTTGAATAAAATCTAAAGAGAATAAAATTTATTGATATAAGAGTGAGAGTGCATAGACTTGCTATATAGACCACCCACATTCAACCTCGACCCATCTATGAATAGTTCAACAATCCACTACAAATGTAGAATTGTATAATGTATAATTTGAAATAGAAAAATGAAATATGTAATTTTTTTTTTTGGAAATTGCATAAATCTGACAAAAAAAAAAAGTCCAATGAAGTTTTAAGATAATTTTTTTAAAAAAAGAAAGAAGAAATAATTTTGAAAAGAATTGGAGAAAAAGTCTTCAGAATGACCTTCTCCATCGTATACCGTGACATAGGAGATAAAATCTCAGTTATGAATAGTGTTTAAAATCCCCCACAAATGTTAAACTGTATAATGTACCCACGTTATCACAGGATGTCTTGCAACTCCTCTGTTATAAATATTATATACACACAAAGTACTGATAGTTGTGCAAAGATGTTTAGTAGTAGTAAATTAAATTAAAACAAGGTAAAAAGTAGAAATAAATTCTTGAATTTTTTTAGTGGAATAAATCACTAAATTTATGTAATTGTATTGATTTAGTCAGTGAGTATGAATTTTTATATTTTTTCACGCGGAAGAATAATACGGATTGAGTAAGAAGTTCAATATAAAATGTCTCTAAGTGTTTAATTAAAAAAAAAACTAGATTAAAAGAATACCGTTGAGGAAGTTAAACGCGGTTAAGGTAAAAAAAAACAACGTAATATTCTCTATACATGCGTGTATTTTTTATTTTTTTTAAATCAAACAGTTAGAGACACTTTAATTTTAACTTTATGTTCAATCTGTATCATTTTTTCTCCTGAAATATTATCAGAAATGAAACGCACTGGCTAAGTTCGTACAATTTTAAAAATTCAGTAATTTATTCGGTTAAATAAAAAATTCAGTGATCAATTCGTGATAAACTGAAAAGTTTAGATATTTATTTGTGCTTTTTACCTTAATATTCATATAAGCTCAGTCCAGCAAGCACTTTGGAAAAAAATTTCGAACCCTTTTCACATTGATCGAGTAAATGAGCGGGAGAGACGGATGAATAAAATGGATAATTTGACATTTTTACCCTAGACTTTTATATGTATAAAATTCTCCCTAAGTGACATTCTTTGTAAAAAAAATCACTTTTGAACCTATTTTTTATACACATCCAAACTCAATGATTGAAATTTGTGTTTTGAATTTAAAAGTTTTCTGGAAATAAATTTCCAAGTGCTCTCTAAAGTGAGCCATAAAAAAATAAAGCAACATTGAAAATGAGACTTTCTGGGTTCGAGTCTTACAGACCTTTTTTTCCATTAAAAAAATGAGACCCTTTAGTAAAATTATTTATATAAAAAAAAAAGTTTTAATACCCACTTGCGACACGAGTTAAAAAAAATTAATATTGAACACAAAATTTGAACTCTCAATATTAACATTGTGTTAAACATATGGAAAGTCATTTTACACCGTTTATTGTGATGTTTAGTATTTCTATTTTCACATGCATATCATATAGTCAGAATATAAACTAAAGATGATATATTAACGGTTACTTCATCTACTATAACCAAGACTCATTCTGAAGTACACAAATTGATCAATGTGCACACAATATTAAAATGCCGCCTTCCTCATACAATGAATGATTGTGCGAGATTTCATCACATCTGATTAGTAAGATCCATAATCGGGTGGGGTTAAGAGCATAAAACATCTCTAAACTGTTCCTCATGTTGCTTATTGGTCCTACAACTATTTGGTGTTGCATCCTTAGTCCTGAAACAATTTCAGTAGGTTGTTATAATGGTTGCTTACCCATCCCGTGGTTAAGTTAGACCTTTAGAATGGTTGCTTAATTATCCCTTTCAAGTTAAGTTAAGGAGTTATGGCTGTGTTCGCTAGATCATGATATATCCCAAATTATGGTATTGACCAAATCAACATATGTGTAATTACCCTTTTACCCTCATTAAAATTGAAATAGCAACAAAGTATCCAATTGGAATTCTCGATCTGCTCATTCTCACTCTCTTTTTCTTCTACTTTTTCAGACTCATCATTTTTGTTTTCTTTAAACAACGCCAAACTTCTCCTATGCAGATCTTAGTCATTTAGCCCTCATTAAGTTTGAAAGAATCAGACCCATTTGCTCCCCAAATGAGTTTCATTGTGCTCTCTAATTTAACTGAGTTTCATTTTGTTTTTCTTGATATAATGTAAATGAGCTTATAAATCTGCATCAATAAGCTTCTTTTGTTCCAGCACTCAGTACAAGTCCCAGAAAAGGAAAAAAAGGAATTCAATCCACAGGGGGGGGGGGAAACAAAGGATAGAAGGAAACGAAGACGAGAAGACATCTATATACAACTAATTTGCAGGTGACTCTGTTAGATTGACTTTAATTGTTATTATAGTACTATTTTGTTTCATTCATTGAGTTTCAACTTTCATCCTTTTCTATTTAAAATTGAGTCTGTTTGTTTATACACTGTTCAAATTATCCCTCTTTATTCAGCTTCTTCATCTGTATGTATATATAGTTGTGTGTTTTATATCTACAATATTATTATTGTCGTTTTTGTTCAGATTTTTAGGTACCTCAGCATAAAAGGGAAGGTGAGCTGAGAGAACAAAAACCTTAGGAAGAAGAGATGAACAGAGACACAGTGCGGGTCGGGTCCGAGGAAGATCTGCAGGAAAATGGTGCAGATATACAGAAGAATGGCGAGAAGAAGAAGTAGAAGAAAAAGAGTGAGTGAAAAATGAAAATCAACAGGCAGGAAGAGAATGGAAATTAGAAAGTCGGTAGCTTTCAAACTTTATGAGGGGCAAAAGGGTAATTACAAATCAGTAAGACTTGGTCAATATCATGGTTTGGTCAAAAGCATAATTATGCGAACACACCCTATAATAGTTGGCTACCCGTCTTGCAGAATAAGGATGTAACACTAAATAATCGTAGGACCGATGAGCAACATGACAAATAATTTAGAGATTTCTTATTAATCCTGACAAATTGTTTAAATACTTGACTACATCATGGTCCATTTTTTATTATTATTATTAATCATGTTAACCCCACTAAATATGTTAATACATAAAAACATTGTGTGCAACATGTAGCAAAAACCCATATTTTCTTATGATGATAAAAAGGAAAATGTAAAAAATTGAGAGCTGTTAACATGTAGTTTAGTAGTTTTTGGTAGAATTGCTTAATTTTTTTAAAAAAGAAGAAGTGTATTGTAGAAATTAATTAAAATAAAAATGGACATTTCCCACACGTCCATCCGATTAAACGCAAACACAAAATAAAAAAACTTGATCAGATCAAAAATAAAAAAAAGACAAAAAAGATTGAAAAATTAAAACGAGATCAAAATAGATCGTTGTAAAAAGTAGGACATTTACTCATAAAATAAGAAGGATAAAGAATGAGTTATTTGTATATTTTTCTTGCAAAAGGAAAAAATATTTTGGATTTATGCATTTCAGAGTAGCAACATGTAAGATTTATTTCATTTGTTAAAGTCATACTATTTTCTATTAAAGAAAAAATTAAGAAAAAAGCAATGGAAGATGTATACACAAAGATTGTTGAGATGTACCATTGAGAAAAAAATACGTTTAATATAAGAAAAGTTTCTAACGATGCAGTTAAAGGTTAAAAAAAAGCTAAAAAATCAAGAAAGGAAAGAAATCAACTTTCAACATGAACTTCAGAATCCATCAACATGTTGGCGAGTATGCTCTCAAGCTTCAAAGTGTCAAAAGACATCTCAAATCATATGAGAATTGGAAACTTTCATGGATGATGGGGAAGTAACAAGGATGGAAGGAACAAAATTTGATCGAGGAATCATGAAGAAATCATCAAATGTTATGAAGTCAGACTCCATCAACATGTTGAGATAAAAAATGAACTAATGTAGATTTATCCTATGACTATAGAACCTTCTGCAACAATGAAAAGTCATTTTAAAGGCTCTGAAAATAGAAGAATTGATTAACTACACTCAACAAATCAATCAAACATTAATCAAGCAGGTTCCTTACCATATGAAGCACCTTTGAAGCTTATATAAATGAGTGAATCCGAATCATTGAGAGAACCAAAAATTGGATCATTTTTGTTCATTCTCAATCTCTCTGAGTCAAGCAAGCTCTGAACCTCAAAGTTTAGGGTCAACCACAACAAAGTTTTGCTTCATTTTTTTTAAAGAGATTGCCGAAAAACCTTGTGCGTTTTGAAACCGATCTTTACAAAGAATTTTCTTGTGGTGTCAATCATTCTTTGGTGTTGTGAGACTAGTGATGGCCGATAAGCCCAAACCAAATCTCCAAGGCCCAAAATGGGTCCATTGACCCAAGAAATCCCACAAGAACGCTCAAGTCAGAATCCCAGGAAAGGGACCCCATTTAAAACGACTGAGGGCATCATACCCGAACACCGACATCAGTGAGCCGAGGTCATGCCCTCAGCACAGTAT
>JBBYHH010202645.1:0-13478 GCA_038382905.1 Daphne laureola | reverse complement strand
GCAACATGATCCAGCATACCACAATAATAGCAAAAATCAGGTAATCTCTCAAACTGGAGGAGGAGGGTCTTCTCCGCTTTATTGATCACCGCGTTGACTACCCGACGCAGAGGCTTGGTAATGTCAATGCTTACCCGCAGACGAAGAGAAGCTCTGTTAAATTATACCTCCAAGACCGTCCCAATACGAGAACCAAATAGGTGACCCATCTCTTCTGTAAGCAGTTCAAAGGGAACATCGACAATATGAACCCAAAAGTTCTCATGGGTAAAAACAAGGGTGGATATGCGGTCAAGACAACACAACAACAGGGTAACCATAAGTCGATTATTGTACGACCATGGACCCTTGCGCAAAACCAGTCGAGCGCTGTCCAGAGACTCAAAGTGAAAATGAAATACATTTGATACGTGGGGAGTAGAAGCATCACACACTCTTAATTTGATGCTTCTGAGCCATGCACGAGCCATAACCGCTTGTAGAAGATCAGGGCGCGCGATCCGAGGACAGAGAATGTGGCCGATCAGGATTGGGGGATGGTCTATCACCGTCTTAGATGGTATGAACGACCGGATGGGCTATTCCTCCTCTAGAGAGAGCTTGAGGCCAGCGAGGTGAGTATCGAGGGAGTCCATCGGTGGGAGCAAGTGCGCAATGTCGGCAGGAGGACAATTGCGGAAGCGGACGCCGGTACAGGATCAGAGGATGATGAGGACGCGGAGACGGCGTGGGGAACAGAGCGGCGGGGAGGTGTGCCGAAAACTTGCCGGAAAAAAAAAACTTCGAGCCTATTTTTAAAATCACTTATTTTAATGTTTCAAGTTGTAATATTTGATTCAAAATTTTACCAAGATAAATAGTAAAAAAAATTCAAAAAAAATCATATCTAAAAAATTTAGATATCAAATTATGAAAAACACATGAATCATTGAACTTTATATATCTAAAAATTCATAAAAAAAATTATAAATTAAATAATATGAAATAATAATAATAAAAGTTACAAACTTTATGCGACCAATGCAGTACGTGAGACTCCTACCATTTGTTTAAAGAGTCTTTCATCAACATATTCACCTTCCTCATCTTTATCCATCCTTGTACCTCGTATTATAAATGTTTTAACAGGTTTATTTTCTGACATTCCAAATTTCTTGAAGATATTAAGTGTATACTTCTTTTAGCACAGAGATATATCTTCAGAATGTTGTGTTATCTTTATACCAAGTACCTCATTTGGCCGAGGAAGGGATACTAATTATAATTATAAAATAATTACAGTAACATACCAATAAAAATATAACTAATATTAAGATATCTAATAAAAATAAAATAATAATGATAATAATAATAATAACAATTTTAGTAATTAAAAAAATAGTAATTATATATATATACACTAACCAAATAGACAAAAATTACTGTTTCAGCAACAGAACAAGGGAGAACTCAATAAGGGTCCCTCATTTTATAATCTCTTAGTGTTTAGATCTATAGGTTTAGTAAAGTTACAATTATATCCACTTAACTTCTCTCATCAAAATGGTATGTTTGAGAATACAGGGGCAAACACATACAAAACAATGTTTGTTAGTGGCCTCAATAGCTGGAAAAATTAATTTGCCCGTCTTTTGATGAATTTCACGAAAAGCCCTCGGCGTTTTAAACAAATTACAAAAAAAAAACCGCTCCCCCAATTCGTATAATTCCCTGTAATAACCCTGGTATTATGCTATAGTGTGCTCTTAAACCCCAATAGTTTCATTCTATTACATTTACTTCACTATTTACTATTTGAATATTAGTAACCTAAATAAACAAAAATAAATTTGACTTATATGCTGAAAAATTAATTTTTCAGTCTCTTTTCATATTAAAATACACAAAGTGGACGACTTCTAGGCCTTTAATGGTTTGGTAACATTGGTTTTCCTAAGTTGTTTTTATTGTAATTTTCTTGAGTGTCAATTTATTTGGGTATGTTCGATACAATAATAATAATCTATGACGTATACTCATTCTCTCAAAATTTCTTATCAAATTATTTATACTACAAGATCAATGCTTATTCATTATTTTTAATAATCACTTAATAATTTCCTCTTTTTCCCCTTCTTTTTATTTTTCCCACCCCTAGCACCACAAGACTTCTTCTTACTTCCGCACAGATTTCGACCATTTATGCTACAATAATTATTTTGCATACTATTATACTCCATTTCTCTCAAAAAATTCAGAACATGGAAATTTCAAACATTTCTCCAGAAATTCTACTTTTTAACATTTTTAGTTACCTTTTTTCAAACAATTTGTGGACATGTTAATTTGATGTATTTGGGTTTCATGCACATATTTAATAATATAGATTAAAACTAATGGACTATTCTTCACAAAAAATAAAAAACAAAAAGTTAACAATAATTTATTTTTATTTCTTACTTTATGTGCCTTTCTTTTATTTGGTGGCGCAGTTGCTAAATCCTCTTCATTTTTTCACTCATTTTTCCCACAATTCTTCGCATGTGTCATAACAATTTGTCAAATGCACTTATTTTTTTGCCAAAAACTTTTACTTATAAAACACTCCAATCAACCATGAACATTTTAAATTTAATTTCAAACCTGTAGCAACGAGCAGGCTGGCTGCAAACTAGTGATAATAATAGTAATAGAAAATTTAGTAATTAAAATGACAATGACTATTTGAATATATAAAAAAATAATAACAAAAATTTTAATAATAAAAGTATGGTTTAATAACAATTGTATTAATAATAAATATATATAATAACAGATAATCTTTTGAACCTGGACTCCAACATGTTCCTATTGAGTGAACATGTACTTGATAAAGGGTACGACGTCACGTACTACATACATTGATTTATAATTTTTACATTAATTGTTTATCATTATATAGTAAAATGTTGAAGAAAATTTTTATAGATTAAATATTGAAAACAAAACTTATCTTTTTTTTTTAGACAAAGAGAGTATTAATCTCCATTTTCAAACAGATATTTTTAACATTTGTGGGATCAAATATTTTTTAAAAATGTGTAGAATTTAAATAGTTGTTGATTATTGTTACTGTTTTTTAGATATTTCCTCCATATAAAAAAAGTTGCTACCTTTTCCATCTTTGGACGTCCCAAAAAAATTGCACCATTTTCCTTTGGCCTAAATACAGTTTTGGTCCCTCTACGTTTTTAACTCATACGATTTGGTCCCTCATCTTTAAACTCAACATAAATAAGTCCATTTACTTTGTAATATGAAGTGAGTTAGTTCTTTAGTTAAAATAAATAATTACAATAATCACTCAAACTTTTAACAACACAACCCTAACATTTACAATCTTTTATTTATTTATCCATGGGTTATGAATAATAGGTTTTAATAAATTATAAAGTAAATAAATACTCATTATATCCATGAATTATAACTATCTCATGTATATTCAAGGTTATTAGGGTTTTAATACATACCCTTTTAAAGAAAATTAAGCATATAAATGACTAACTCACCTTTATATTTGATCAATTTTATTTATCTACTTTATTTTCTTAAAAACAGTATGTAAGAAGAAATTGGATAAATTATAAAATAATTTGATAAACCCATAAATAAATTTTCTTAAATCTAAAAATGCTAATATTTTTTTTAATTTAATATCACAATTTGTGCTAGAATTGCTAAGGTAACTACAACAAAGTTAGAAGTAATCAGTTATAGAAAAAATTATGAACTTTCAAAATTATTTCTCCATTCAACCATGTTATAAATTAATGAAAAACATTCACCAACTATTGATTGTGGAGATAATGGATTTCAATTAAAATAGAAAAAACTTCAAAATAGAGAGTACAAACATAGGGAAATAAAAATGAAATGCCCACGAGATAGAGGCTACACATGAAGAATTGAGGAAAAAATAAAATAATCAGCCTCACCAAGCAGTCACACTTCCCTTCTCCAGATCAAAATGAAACAGAAACAGAGTACACTAAATCACACTAGCAAAAAGCACCTCCGAAATTAGGAAATGAGACACTAAACCACGCTAACAAATAATACACTGCCGTCTATGAAAATCATTCTTAGAATGAGAAGTTAGAAATAAATTAAAGGGTATTCTAGTAACTTTAATGATTAAAATTTCCTTTTAAACAAAGTGATACATTTTTAACTAATAACCATGAACATATATGAAACGATTATTCATAGATATAGTGAGTATTTATTTACTTTAGAAATTATTAAAACATATTATCCAAAAGTCACAGACAAATAAATAGAAGATTGTAAATATTAGAGTGTTTTGTTAATAGAGTGTTTTGTTAAAAGTTTGAAAGTTTGAGTGATTATTATAATTCTTTATTTTAACTAAGGAACTAACTTACTTCATATTGTAAAGTCCATGGACTAATTTATGCCGAGTCAAAGATGAGGGACCAACTCATACGAGTTGGAAAAGTAGAGGGATCAAGGCTGCATTTATGCCTTCCCCTTTTAGCCAACATCTTCCTTTTCTTCGAAAGGTCTCTCTCTTCCTGTAAAACAATTTTCTCGGTCTCTCTCATCAGTTCTGGTTCTTCTGAGTTTTCATCATCTTCAATTCATATCAAAATCTCCCTTAAAATCTTCAATTCCAATAAAAAAAATCTCCTCATATATATTCAGTTCCAATCAAAATCTCACTTTCAAATTTTGCTCGCAAATTTATCATCTCACAGTTTGGTGTTTTCTGCTCTGATTAAGATCTCAACCTGTCGTTCACATTTACAAAACCAAAAAAAAGATCTCAACCTGTGGCCATCTCCTCGGAGATGCTAGCAATCTGATTTGCATCTGAATCTCCTCAGCTTTGACTAACCAGTACCAAGATTAATTCTTTTTTAATCAGACTCATCTCATGAACCAAAAAATTCGGAACTTTTCGATCCCCTGCCCTGAGGTCTCCATGAATAAGAAGTTTTGCAGTTCATCGCAGTGATGGCAATGTAAGTACATTTTTTCTTAATATTTGTGTCATTTAAAGATGTGCAACTATATAGGGACGAAGGGAGTAATTGTGTAAAGAACACAACCTAGTAAAAATTTAGAACTTCAATTTTTCTTTTATTTACTCAACTAGACCCAAGTTCATCAACAAGCGTAGCTTCATGAAAACTTCACGTCTAAAGGTTTTGTTAGTGCATCAGCTAGTTGTTCTTCACTCCCTCCTTTGTCACATTCCTCAAGAAGTGTTCTATGTTGTTCTCCCTTCATGCATTGCTCACAAGTTTTAGTTGTTGGGACCTTGCACCATGTTCTCCCTTTTCAAAGTGTCAAGCGCTTTGTAATTGAGATGACCAAATCTTTTGTGCAATAAATGAGCCAAATCTTGTGAATTTTTTTGGAAACATGACTTCTTCCTTGCACTGTTCTTTTCAACAGTCAATATGAACATTCTATTATAGCTCATGGAGGTTTTCATGATCAAACCTTTCTCCTGATGATAAATCTTGTAGATGCCACCATCACTAATCATAATGGTGAGTTTCTTTTCTTGTAACTGACCTAAACTTAGCAAGTTATTTCTTAGATCAGATGCATAGTACACGTCAGTCAGAATGAAATAAAGCCCTTCAAACTTCATCTTTATTGTACCTTTTCCAATTACTTGTACCTTGCTATTATTGCCAAGTGTGACTAAATGTTTGAAGTCATTATCTAAGGTCTCAAATATATGTTCATAACCACACATATGATCAGAACACCAGCCATTCATGACAATTACCTTCAGATTTTGATCCTCCTTGAGCCATTAACGGTAGATCTTCTTCTCAGTTGGTTTCTGAATAATGATCTTCTTGTTGTTTTGGGCATTCATTCTGTTAATGTTCTGATTTGTGGCAATTGAAGCATTCAACAATAGCTCTATAATTGTAATTATATCATTGACTCCTTCCTCAACCCCTTCCTCTGAAACCGCCTCTCCAAAATCCTCTTCCACCAAACCTACCACCATTTCCTCTTCCATCAAATCTATTATCTGAGCCTCTCTCCCCAGATCTTTCTACCGAGGCTTTCAAGACTTGTTCTTCTCTTTCACCCTTTCTAAACTCATGTTCATAAACCAAAAGAGAACTTTGAAATTCATCAATATTGACAGCATATGTATCTTTAGACTCCTTTATTGAGCAGACAATATAATTAAACTTCTCGGATATTTGTTCTTAGAATCTTCTCAACTACCTTCATGTCTGGCATATATCTTCCTGTAAATTCCTCTTGCTATTTGCAACTAGCATGACCTTTCCAAACTATTTTGTTACTGTTTCACCTTGTCTCATCTCCTGCACTTCAAATTCTCTTAGTAATCCATTTAGTTGTACATTAACCATGGCGTTCCTGTAGAACTTAACCTTCATGGAGTCCCATAGCTCTTTGGAAGCAGTCTTTGGAGTTATATAGTCTTCAGAATGGTCTTGTCAATGAATTGGAACAAATAATTGTTTGCCTTTAGATCCATCAACCTCAATTCTTCTACTCTTTCTTTGTACTTCATTCATCACTGCATCTGGAGCAGGTTCCACGAAATCATCTCGCACCACTGCCCAATATTCCTTTGATCTGAGAAGGTTTTTCATAAGCATGTTCTAATGTTCATAATCTCCTTCAAACTTAGATATAGCCGGTTGGCCTAAGCAAAGCTTGCTTCAGCCATGATTGATCAAATGGAGCTCTGATACAAGATGTTAGAACATTTTCAAATAACACTAATGCCTGCGGAATCCAATCTGGTATCATTGATTTAGTGTGGTGCTTATATAGCAGACACAATACAAACTTGCTGGAACTAGGACTACACATTAGACTAAATTTTAACAGAAATAAAGTTCCTACCGAGTACTTCCTAAGGGACAAGACTTTGAGAACAAGTAAACAACTTCTACCGCAAGCAAGTCAGATTAAGCAGCCACTCCCCCCAAGAACAACGGAATATACTCCACCTGTTGAACTGTCTACTTAAAACCAGAAATAAGCACTGAACCAGGTCTGATAATCTGAATATTGTCTAAAGCAAAACTGAAGATAAAAAAACATCTTAAAACAAATCCAAGAGCTAACAAGCCAACCCCAATAAAACCCCATTTCCTTTTATACATTTTATAACCATAAACCCCCATCATCAGATTCATCACTGCAGTCCTACATACAGTATATAATTCCTAACCACTCCAAACATCTAAACTTACCTGTCACTCATCTCTAACTTCATCCACATTCTGAACAAACAAACTCTCACAAGTAATCCATACTACCTACACAGATCTCCCTCTAAAACTATCTCAGAAGTTACCCAAACTAATGGGAGATCCGACATGATTAGCTGTCAGTATATCAACGATGAGCGTGGATCCATGTTGGTCACGGCAGCAGCAAAGTTGGGGCTTTTCGTTCCCTGTTATGTAAGCAAATGCACAATGGAGAACTTTCAAAGTACCAAACACCAACATTGCTGGCTCTTAACATGTCCATGCCACAAGTTTGCAAGAAAAGGCCGCGGTGGTTCACCGAAAACTACTTGCCCTCCCAACTGCAGGAATGGAGGGGGCTTTAGCAAATGAATGGTGGACAATCATGTTGTCACTATCCGAAGCATTTGCAGATGACATGCTGCTGCCCACGGTTTCTTCCAGAACACGGACAAGGGACATGAATATCTCTATCCTTGTTACGTCCCTGTTTGCCTATACAAAGGTTGCACTCCCATCAGACTAGTGGTTAAGTTAGCTATAAGTATGAATAAAATGTTTCAGTTGGTGGTAGAAGCCGGTGGCTGAGAAACAGTTCTTGCATTGGACTACATGATTAGTTATCTACTTCAATCCAGGACTGGCTTAACTTTTTAAATCCATGCTAGCAACGAGAGCAAGTTACCTTCTTTATCTTGTTCAAACTAGTAATCAAATCAAGAAATGGTTTCCTACAGAGGCCTGCCGCCTGCGCCTCAAATTCAATATAAATAGTTACATCATCCCCAGACAAGAACCAATAAAGTTTCTTTTGCAAAGAAAAGAAGCAAAAGCATATTGATATCTCAACGGGCATAAGTCAGCATTAATATGCAACAAGAAAAGCTTTTATGCATGTAGAAATCATGGTTTCTGCTGATTTCCATCAAGGAAAAAAAAAAAAAAAGAGCCCTGAAACTTACAAACAAATAAGCTAGGAAAAAATAGTTGACACTGATGTCGGTTTCTTAACTTCTTGTAATGACCTTGTTGAAAAGCTATTTCAATGTTTTTAAATCATCTCAAATTTTACTTAATTTCACATGAAGGGGAAAAATGAGCGTGACTCAAGCAAACAACTAAAACTTTGAGGCACCATTTTCAGGGAGAAAAAAATGCTTCTCAAAAACCAACAGAAATATAGCCGCACAGTCAACTATTTGACTACCTGAAATCCTAAACACAAACATGACTTATAGCTCAAATGCCAAGTGAAATGCAACCAAATTACCATGAACATCACAAAAGCAAAAGTTACAAACTTGTCACAAGCAAAGGTATCTAGCAATGATCCTCTGTAGGAACTCACCTCCACTGCAAAGCGTGCCCAGATCTTGTCATTCTTAGTTTCCATCATCCCCTTCAATATGGTCAATCCCAATCCCCTGATCAGATCAGCTATTTCTAAAAAGAAGCCCCGATCTTCACAAAGCATCTGCAGCAACAAATAAAGACAAGGAAAACACAACCATCTTCAGCATATTTCCAGGCCATTCAACTTCAATGATGAAAACAGTGAAGTTTTACCTCCACAAGCATCTGACGTGGTGGATTTAGATCTTCAACAATGATGGGACAGACCATAGATTGTGATCCAAGCTCAAACGCCCAGGTCGCGCCTCCTTCAAAATTGTCCTTTAAAAGTATGCCACCTTTGTTGTCGATAATCTATGCACACAGTACACTTGAAATTTAGATGTATGTCATTTGCATTTATTGAAGTGCTCAAAGGGATTTTCAAGAGCTTTTTCTGGGTGTTAAAAGTATGGAATCAAGTCCTACAAAAATGCCCGTAACAGCAAGAAAATACTTGAATCAATAGAAAAACAGCAGTCACGTCAAGTCCACAAACATTGAATTTGTCGGTTTCAGAGAACAAAACTGAGAGAAAAAAAGAAAAGAAAAGATATAAGCAACAGTACAGCTAGGTAACTTCATACTTTTAGCTAGGTAACTCCGAACTAATAACACACACTAAGCACAAAATAGCAGTTACCAGTTACTAGCAAGCAGTGGAATAAAAAAGATAATTCTCCAACTGTCTACTGACATAAACAAGAAGTAAAACTAATTAAGCTAAAAACTTGTAAGAAAAGCAGTCCTAAACACAAGTCTTAACATAATTTTGCAGTCTGTTATTTGATAGTTTACATTGCAAATCATTTATTACCAGCAGTAGCACTCTCTATCATCTATCCGTTGAATATTACTAGAATATTTATTAGACAGAGCAAGGAATGGTTGACGACTATACCTTTGGTTCCCTGGTCTGTTTAAGCTTATCTGCATGCTTTGTGACACTTTGCAAGAAAAGCATATGCTTGACGGTTTTTTCCAATAGAGCATCTATGCTACACTGTCAAATCAAACAATTAAGATCATAAATTAATCCAATGCAAATGACAATTGATAAGTTCACATAATAACACGAGAAGACAATTGTTACACGGCGAAAAAAGAATATATTACTTTTGCTCCATTAGGCACAATTTCACGCAACTCCTTTACACGATCTTGGATCATTTGGCGATCCTTCGGTCTAGGCCGAGGGTTCTCTCCAGGCTTTAGCCTTTTGCGAGTTGGTTTAGCCATTTCATTGTTCCTCTTCGAGTATGCAGTGGAAATGCTGCCATCACGGCTTGCATTCTGAGCCTGCTCAACCCATGAACTAATTTGGGACCCAAAAACAGAAGTAGTTTGGGAGCAATTTCCTGAATCATCCTTGCCACATTTAGAATGATGAGACATAGATGCCACAGCTCCTCCTTTTATAGGAGACTTACGGAAACTTGCTAACTCGTTTTTTACTTGATTGGACAGATTACCTTGGTCAAAGCTAGTACTACTCTGAATTGAGGAGCTACTGAGTTTTGTCACTGTTGTCTTGCTTGAAGCATCATCATCCGCAATCTGCTTAGTAACAGAGTTAACACTATAGACCACTGCATCTAAAAGATTATCTGTGGCCATTCCAGAGAAAAGACCCATATCTGTTATCCCTCTATTAGACGAGTAAACATGCGGGGACCCATCATGCATGATTTGTGGTGTCCTTATCTCATTACCCATGTCAGTTTTTACATTGGAATCACCAGCAAGACCATAATTCCATTTCCCATTCAGGAGTTTATTTTTCAAATCTGCCCCTAGAACGTCAAAAAGGTCATATGCTGGAGGAATCGCAGTGCATGCCTCTGAAAATTCAGCGTTTGCAGATCCAGGACTCAAAACTTCACCCTCATGTATCAAAAGATCATGAGCACTTGAATGACTAATTGAAACACCGCTACGTTTCTCACTCCCAGACACCTTGTTTTCAGTATGCTTCCACGGGTTCAAACCAGCTAGATTACGCTGATTGGAATCAGAGTTACAAGAGTAACTGGGAGTTCCTGAATCCATGTAACTGCCAGTTGGCTGATTCTTCAGAACATATGGTTGAACCTCGGTTTTGCTGAGATCATCAAGCGGTCTGATGGCTGAAAAGCTCACATCTGGTTTCTTGTGCAAGTTTGAAACAGAACCGGGAAAGTAAAGCTGTCTCGTTTCACTTTTTCGGTTCTCCATGTTGCCACCATGACATACCGCACCAGGGCCAGAGAAGATCACTTCTGCACTAACAACTGCACTATCCAACTGTCTTCTAGAATTCAAGCCTATACCGGTACGAGAAATAACCTTTGGTTCACTAAAACCATTAAGAGGTGTGGCCACATTTTGTCCTAGAGTAGGTAGCCCAAATGCTGAAAAGGAGACCTGTGGGTCAATCTGCATCTGTCTAAGTTGAGAAGGCTGATTGACAAGCATCGGACCCTTTGAATCGTTTTGTTGGCAGCAGGTATTACTCACTGAAGGCAGAGAATTAGAGGCTAATATTCCAGGGGTATCAATAAACATGGTTGCTCCCAGAGAAGCAGGCAATCCAACTTGCTCATCATGGTCAATGGTGTCATAGCAGCTGGATAGAAGAGCTCCAGGAATGCATGCAAGTTGAAAAATCAGATGCTTCACACTAGTAACGAAATCCAAGTTCTCCATAATCTGAAGTAGGATGAGAAACCGATTGTTCAGATTGACAGGCAGCTATGCAACTACAAGACCTAAAAAACTGCTATAATCCATTTTCTTCATCAGCTAAAATATGCATGAACCGAATGACATAATGATTAACAGATCAAAATTATCAGCAGAGAACAATTTGCTGTTTTCAATTGTGTTTATTTGGATGAGAATCTCTGAGTGCATGGCAGTTATAAGTTTGGATGCAAGGGGCAGCTGGAGCAATAACGTGAATCCAATACAGTCATAACTATATTTCATGCTACTGTTGGAGATAGCACCAGGTAAGGAAAATCATGCAACTAACTAAAAATAAGATGCCTCTTTGAATATTTTAATATACAAGACATGAATAGACTGTAACTAAATGGCACTACAGTCTACAATAAGACAAACTAAGATATGCACAACATGCATGCCACGAGAAGACAGAACAATTGTTTGTTTGCACATGGAAAAGCTGAATGAAGAGCTCACCGCTGAGAAAGAGCCAAGTTGAACAACACCATGAGGGAGAACAGGAATCACTGCAACCGTCTGCAAACAGATATGAATATGTATAACAAGGTGGAAGCATGATTTACGAAAACTAAACAGCAAACTTGAGCAGTAAACAAACCTGCATTCCAGCTGTCCATTGAACCTGCAGCTCATTCAGAACCTAGATGAAAGCAGATACTTCAAGTCAAATATTCTTTCCTTGATATCCCAAAAGAGGGAGGAGGGCAGAGAAAAACAAACAATAACTAAAACTAAAAGCCTCCAATACCTCTGGTGGTTGGCCGCTGTTTCTATAATTGTTCATGAGAATCCATTGATGGCTTCCAGTAAATGCAGCTCGACCAACTAGTCTGAAAGGTAATTAAATGGATGTTAGATTTATATGCCGTGAGAAACAGTGGACTGGGAAAATGCAAAGCCCAATCTAGAAAGTCGAAGTTCAAACCCTTGGCCGAGAACATTAATTCTTTCATTCATCATCTTGTTAACCAGAGAGCTAATTTTTTCCGAAGCCTGAAGTCTAAACTGTGAAATTGGAACCGCTGAACTCCAGCTTCCTTCCCACCCACCCACCAATGGCATGTCCACCTTATCACTTCCAGAAAAGTATGAAGGGGTAGAGGACTGGGCAGATTCATAGTAGCAGTCTTCCCAGATCAACAACCTAAAAAGCCCAATTCACGTTAAAATCAGTTTGCAATACGGGAGCACGAGCACAACTGAAAAGGCATCAATGCTCTAGCACTGAATATGGATCATTTCTTTACTGCTATTTTTTTTGTTTTGTCACAAAATTCATATCATGACACACTGCGACAATAAAGATAAAGCCAATTCTATTCCTTTCATGAAATGCAGCAAGTTTGCAGTGACTGAAGCCAAAGAGAATCAAACAAAAAAGGGGAAATTTTCTGAATCGGCGTATTCAGGGACAAGATCAGTCTTATTCACACTCAGATCCGTTGTCAAACTGGTATACAAAATTGCTTTTTTGACTAAGATTCTTCAAGACAAGGTGGAATAAACCAAAACGCAAACTTCCAAAATCTGGAAACACACCAACACAGGACAAAACATTACGAATCAAAACACAAAAATGCAACCACCAATCAGATCTCTAAGCTTTCTATGATTCTATCACCTCCGGTAACACAAAAAATCTCACTGTTAATTGATCAACCACTGAAGTTTCTAAAGATGCAACCTAAACCAAAATAAAGTAGAAACAAATGGAGGCGCTTTAAAAGGAAAAGCCGAAGCAGCTTCCCAGCAAAATGGAAAAAAGTGAACGGAGAGATGAAAAATACACTGAGACGGTAAACAAAATCAACAACGAATGAAAAAACGAAAACCGAGAAGGGAACACCAAGAACATTCACTGGAACTTCAATATTTTATAACTGTTAACTATTTTCTCCACGACCAAACACTACATGGAAATTTTTCCAAAGACGGAACAAACTTACTGGGTATTCTGGCACCCGATTTTCCAGAACGCAGCATAAGACCACTGATTGGCGCCACAGATTGTCTTCAGAGCCTCTCTTAGTAAAGGCGCCATAGGAAGAAGTACAAATTTGACTTGAAAGCGACCAACGAACGATCAAAACAAATTGAACGCAAACTACGGAACAG
>JBBYHH010202534.1:0-13480 GCA_038382905.1 Daphne laureola | reverse complement strand
GGAGGTCCGAGTCTCTTCTTAGGAGTGAAATAGTACTCAAGGCCTTAAGCCGCGGTGATTTGTCTAATTAAACTTTTAGCAAATGGTCACACTTAGCCCGCTTGCACACTTAGCAAGTTAGGATTTTCTATAGCGGTGCTCAGATTAAGGTGAATTGTTTTGTCCTAGAAAGTAATTATAGGGCACTAATCTAATTACTTACTCACACCAAAATTAATTATTTTTGATTAAATTTTTTGGAGTTATAATTAGGCATCTCTGAGTATTTCCTTTCCTAGATGCTTGAGTTTTTAGGGGCTAGCAACAGTTTAGGTTTGAGGGTGTGCTCAGTGTACAAACACAGTCATATTTCTGTAGTGTTTTAGGTTACAAATCCATCAATTGAGCATAATTATGCCTAATTAATTGCACTTTTCTTATAAACTTTGAAGTTTTATAGGTGCAAGAGTACGGAGGTGAAAATGGAGTAAAAGAACACTTTCTGGGACTTAGAGACTAATTCCAGATGTTGCGGGTCAAAGCATAAAGTCTCGGGTCAAAACAAAGAGTCAAGTCAAAGAAGAGAGTAAAGATGGAGTTGTTGATGAATACACAGCGCGACCC
This sequence comes from Daphne laureola, assembly GCA_038382905.1. Taxonomy (NCBI): domain Eukaryota; kingdom Viridiplantae; phylum Streptophyta; class Magnoliopsida; order Malvales; family Thymelaeaceae; genus Daphne; species Daphne laureola. The sequence goes on along the minus strand of JBBYHH010202534.1, from coordinate 12,877 downwards.
TAGATCATGGGTCGCGCCAGCCAAGTTAACAAGGCATAACCCTGACCCATGTGCACACCTCTATCACTAGCAGAGCCAGTACTGTCGGACCGAGTATGTTGCACAGCACGAACCTTGCATGACACACGACAATAGAGGCGGTTCCACAGAGATTTCAAGCTTATCCTCAACTTTACATCATTTCCCTTAGTCCCAAACTACCTGTAATGATCCATTTTTGTACATATATGGTTAAGGGGCAGTTTAGGTCCATAGATTTAGGATATATAGCCGTTAGGCTAGGGTTTTATATATACAATTTAGGAGACATTGGGAACTATGAATTTAGCATATTTTAGGGCTTTCCCAGCTAGGGTTTAAGCCATTCAACCCCAACTTTATGGGGGGTTAAAGGGATAATTTATGGAGAAGCATGCTTGCGTGATATCTCTTCTTCCTCTCTTTTATTTCATTGATTCATATTGCTATTGATTGTTGTTTTTATCACGTTTATAACATTAATAGGGTATGATTGGTTCTATGTATTAGATATTTCTTGCTTAGGGTTTAAGGAACTTGTCTTGTGAAGCATGATCATGATTTCTTATGTGATTTCCATGTTAAAATACGTATGATTTTGACCACTTTCACTTGTATGATCTAGGTGTTCGATCAAATGTCTGAGAGGGCTTTGATCAACATTAGACTTGTTAGAGATCAATCAAGTGCTCGTATGTATGGATTCTAGCTTCTCACGCATTTTACCATTTATGCTTGCTTGTTTGTTGGTCCCTTACTTAGATGTTATTTGTCGATTGATGGTTGGCCTGAGAGGGATTCTGTCAATCGAGACCATGAGAGTTAGATGATTGGGATACTTCAGAGTCCGAGAGGACCCAGGAGGACCAATTAGTAGTTAAGGTTCAGTGCTAGAATCAACTTTTGATTGAGTAGCCTCAACCTTGGAGAGAGTGGTTGCTTGTCCTAAAGGAGGGCAATCCTAAGCTTAAAGACTCACTTCTTTACATACCATGAGACTTGTTTTGTAAACTCTCACTATTTTGATGAATTGATTGAGTAGGAGAGATGAGATATCCATATCTCGAAAGGATTAGTGTAGTTTATGATATACATGTGATTCCATCCTATGTGTTTTAGACTCTATTCCTATGGATCGGAGGCTCTTCATGAGGAGTCAGATATGACCTTCACAAGGAGGAGCTGTGAGTCAGAGATGACCACGTTTACGACATCATCTTAGGCACACACATGTTCACTAGGACTCACATTGACCATTAGCAAGCCCATGATTGCATATCCATGTTTGTTACCTTCTTCCCCTCCATTCGTTCTCTTTTATGTTAGTTGATCCATCATTATCTTGCCATCTATATCTCTAACTTATTGTTTCCATCTTGCATTCATGATGAATAAAACACTTAGCATGCTTGATCACCAAACGCTCTGATTCTCTTTAGTTTGATCCTTCATTTAGAGTCATTATACTATGATAAGACAAAGTTAAGGGTAATGAGGTGTTTATAAATGTATTTGACTGATATTGCTTGAATCCGTACTTAATTCCAATACACAAGCCAAAAACCTTAGGATTAATAAGGTCTTAGATCCATCTCTATCCTACCACATATTTGAAGGGCTGCCCTACCATTGTTGTAGTGGAGGTCCTTTGACTGGTGCTTCAATTCCGCATATTTGTAGCCACGGATCCAAGGAGAAGTTCTCTCTTGGTGAGGTTGTTATCAAATGTGTATGCACCTTGCACCATTGAATAACTCCATTAAAGGATATATTTGATATAGCCAAATTTTGGAGAAAATAAAAGGGAAAAAAGGCTATTCATTTCAAGGAAATAAATAATTAGTGGAATAGTAAAATGAGTAGCCATGAGAGGTTAATTCTAAGCTTAAATGAAAGCTTTAGTGGAAGCTTTAATGGTAATGTAATTATCATAATTCTAATGACCATTTTCTTCAAGTATAAATACATGAGAAGATTGGTCATTAGGGTTACCATTATTCACATAATTCTTGCAATATTATTATTATTATTATTCTCTCAATTAGCGTCATTCTTGGTTGATTCTTCAAGATTAAGTGTAGATCTACATTGTGTTCTTTACAACACTCTTCCCCTCTTGGCCCTTATGGCCCTTATGGACTAAGCCTCACACAAGCAATGCGGCACAACCCCTTCTACGTGACCCCGCATGATGTTGCATGACCTCTGAGGTCAGAATAAGCTGGCGCAACCCTCCACTAACGCGCAGATCAGGGATGCGCCCTTGAAGACCAGTACACTAAACACCCTATTGGAGAGACCCTAATGCAACCCCAGGCTGACCCTCTTGGAGCCAATGCATCTTGTGTGACCTTCTACCATCGTGCAAAGCCTTGCGCCTTAAACTTTGACCGTTGCATAAATCTCCGCCCCTTTTCCACTTAAGGCGTCGGGCGCTCAGTACTTTGGCTAATGTTTTGGTTAAACAGACCATGCTTTCTGCCACCAGCATATTTACCATCATTTTGCTCACTTTCATGGTACTTATAACCATACCTACCATCACTTCATCATCTCTCCATCTACAATAACTTATGGATTTTGTAATTCAGCAACTCATAACATTATTCAATGAAAAACACTCTAGTGAGGTTAAGCTCATACTTTGATCTCCTTGTTTACTACCTTCCATTATCCCCTTGATCCATTAAAGTGGAATTAAGCTTGACATCTAGTGTTTCTTTCCAATTGAGGATTGAGGTGCTAGATCCATTCCTTCCCCGACAAAGAACTCTTTTGGGTCAATACGTTTGAGTATTGGAATAAAGGAGAGACACCATTGTTACTTGTTCACCAACTTCATCAAGCTAGATCCTTCAAAGAAGAGTGATCCCCATACACTTGTAGTGAGGATTATATCAAGTAGTATCAGAGCTGAATTGCTTGTTGAAGTTAAGTTATTTCAGTTTCTTCAAATTACCTCTTTGAATTTTCATTTTCTTAAGCTTGAAGAAAATTTGTTGTTTGTGTTGTGTTGTTGTCCATTTTCATTTTACACCTTGATTATCACCTGTTGTGTTGTTAAATTTCGGATTCTAGTGTTTATCCATAGTAGTTTATTGTTAGGTAACAAAAATAAAAGAAAAGAATTTGTGTGGAAAGTAGCTTGTTGTGTTCAAAAGAGGTTCAAGAAAGTTTCTGTGAACAGTACTTTGAATCCGAAAATTGTCAAGAAAATTGTGACAAGGTGTTTTTCAAAGGCCCTTTTACATCTAAACCCCCCTTGCATTCGGCCCCCATCCACCCTTAACCATTAAAACTTTGCCTTCAATTAATTAGTGTCTCATTTCTTAAAAAGGAAAGTTTCTTACTTGTGTGTTTTAGCTTGTCTTCACTTTTGTGATATCTTTGATCTCAGGTTGAGGATTGAAAGACAAAGTTGGAAACTTTAGTTGAACTAGAGTGTAAAGAGGTAAGAGAGCTCATTAAGATAAAAGCCAAGCTAGAGTGCAAACACGAGTGGATGAGTGCAAACACTTAGTGGGTGGAAAGGATTTTTATTTACTAACACTAATCATTGTTCTTTCTTGAGTGTCTTAAATTTGTAAGATGGTATCCTCGGATAGCTCTCCGGTGCATCCATCCCAATTGGGAGTAGTGGAAGCCATTGAAAAACTCACTCAAAGGATGGATGATATTAGTGCATGGTACACTATACAAGCACGCGATGGGACGAACCTTGCATAGGTACAATAGTTGTTGTGCGCGGGGTCGCTGAGCGCGAGGCCCACAAGGGCGAGCAAGGGAGCCAATGCGCTGCTGCGCGCAGGGACACCAAGAGCGAGGCCCGCGATGCCGACCCTTCGCAGAACAAGCATGAGGAGGAGCGCGCATGCTTAACCAAGATAAATGGCTGCGTGGGGGGAGGAACCACGATCCCACACCTGGGTAAACCACCCACGTTCCCCACCTTGCGCACATCTCCCATTATCCTTAACAACGTGGGAACAGCCCCATGTCGTGAGATCATGGGAAAAGTAACTGCTAGAATAGCACCATATATAAGGATTCTTATCCATAGGAGAAAGGTACGATATTCTCTCTTGGAAAATACACTACGGAGTCTTGAACCTCTAACTAACTTAAGCATCGGAGGATCTCCCCGAGGTTGACAACCTCGGGTCTTTATAGGATACAAGCTCGCTAAGGAGGAGTATCAGAATCAACCAGTGACATCATCTGGATAGCTGACACAAAGGCTATCAGATTGGCACCGTCTGTGGGAAACGAACATAACCCGCAAAGCTCGTCATGCCAAGAACCAGAGGAGGCACACAAAATGGAGAGCTGACCGCATCTAGGAATGACAACCCCCCACATCAAGAAGATAACGTCTTAGTCCACACTTTCGAAGAGAGCGTAGCACCGACTGGAGGAGTTGGGGATGTCCAACAAAACGTGGTGCTTCAGTAGACCAATGTGGCAAGCCTGAACCCAGCGGCATTGGTGGCTATCACACAAGCGGTGGAAGATAACCTCCGGGACACCCTGGTGGGAACACTTTGAGAGGTGTTGAATGCCGTGAGAAGTGCCAAGATGGAGCAGCCACCACCACCGCTGCAACAGGAAAACGTACCTGATCCAGCTCATACAACTGCGCTTAGCGCACTCGCCCGGCGCATCAAACAGATGGAGAGGCGTGAGGAGAGGACCAAAACCCTAAGTGCAACTAGATTGGGCTTGGATCATCTTTGGACTCAGCCATTCTCAAGCCAAATCCTCACAGCCCTCCTACCAGATCAATTCTGCCAGCCAAAACTAGATGCATACGACAGGCTCTCAGATCCGGATGTACACTTGCAGCGATATGTCTCCGCGATGGCCATTGCCAGAGAAGATGACAGTACCATGTGCCGCACTTTTAGTTCAACATTGACAGGAGCAGCCGGTGCCTGGTACAACACCCTCAGGGGTAAGCAGTTCAATTCCTTTGAAGAGCTCTTGCTCGCTTTCTCTAACTATTTCATAGGATCCAAGCCCTCGCCAAAAATGGCAGGACACGTGTTAAAGGTAAGACAAAGGAAAGAAGAGCCCATTAGGGAGTACATTCAGCATTTCCAGGCTGAAGTAATTCAAGTCCCCAACCTAAGTGACGAGACCAGGCTTCTCGCCTCGATGCAGGGGCTCCAATGGGATTCACGATTCTTCGTGGAGGTCAACACCAATCCACCTTACAGCATGGAGGAGTTCCTCTCAAGAGCAATCAGGTTCATGCACACGGAAGCGATTGTCAGACCACAAAGCAAGCCCCAGACAAGCGAAGCTAGAACTCTAGGCTCCCGTGGCCAAGATAGCAGGGGGAGGCAAGCGACCCCAATTCTCCCAGCCCTCGCGAGACAGACCCTACTTGGCTCTCCCACCTCTTAGAGATTCTCGCACCAACATCCTACACATACTGGAGAGGAGGAGCGAGGTCCCAAAGTGGCCCAATCCACTGACAAAGTGGGCCACTAACCAGTCTACCAAGTACTGTCGCTATCATCGTGACAAAGGACACGACACCGAGGACTGGATCGAGCTTAAGAATATGCTATCAGAAATGATCTCCCATGGTGGACTATCAGAATTTATCCTGTGCAAGCACTCCCCTTGCAAGGATTCACCCAGGGGACACAAACATGAGAATAATCAGGACGATGAGGACCGGGGATGTTGGGGAAATCGTTCATCCTAGCAAAGAGGGGATCGCATACCACCCCCTGCAGGCCGTATTCATGTGATCACACAGTGCGAGGGGGCTGCGGCGTGGTGCTGCTACATGCGATAAATATACCAAATCGAACACACTTTGACCCACTTGGTTCACTACCGTGACAGTACCTCGGTGGTGGTCCCACACTCAGAGCCCATCATCATCACGGCTTGAATTGTGGGGTAGGACATTAAGAGGCTCTTTATAGACATGGGCGCAAATGGCAACATCATCTACAAGCACACGCTGCAAGCTGCCAATGTTCCCCTCTCACGCATCCAGCCTGCGAAGGGGGCGACCTACGGCGTGGACAGAGAAGAAATCCCCACATTGGGAACCATCACCCTTCCCTTCATGATGATGGGGACAACCAAACGCGGAAACGTTGTCTGCAATTCCAGCTTCATGGACTTCATAGTGCTTGACCTACCATCGCCATTCAATGTGACAATAGGGAGGCACACACAGGCAGAATTCCATGTAAGGTGCAACATACGAACGCTCACGCTGGAATTCAACACGCCCTCTGAAGACACCTATATATATGTCAACTAGAATGTGTCGTGAGGCAACTACGTAGCATCCTTGACTGGGCCCACAAAGATACCAAGCACAACAAGAAGCTTATGGTAGAAGAAACAAAGGATGAAGCGTCGGACCACATCCCTAATTTGACCGGTGACTTTACAGAAATTGAGATCGCACCGAGAAAGAAATTTCATATTGGAAAAGACTTGCCCTCCCCGGAAAAAGATGCTCTCATCCACCTACTCCAAATCAGCATGGATGTCTTTGCATGGAGCCCGGCAGACCTCCCAGGGATGGATCCCAAGATCATCTCCCACAAGCTCAACGTTCTTCCTGGTTTCGCACCAGTTAGGTAGAAAACAAGGGGCATACCCCCTGATAGGAAAGACTTTGTACGATCAAAAGTTTAAAAATTATTTGATGCTAATATAATTAAGGAAGTTCATTATACCGACTGGGTAGCTAATATTGTGCTGGTAGCCAAGGAAAATGGCAAGTGGCGTCTCTACATTGACTACATGGGAGTCAATAGAGGATGCCCCAAAGACCCATACCCCCTTCCGCCAATCGACCAGCTTGTAGACACCATCGCGTGATACCCTATCCTCTCCTTTCTGGATACCTACAGTGGCTACCATAAAGTCTACATGGACCCCGTGATGCAATGAAAACGGCCTTCACAACAGGTGAAGTCGTCTACTACTATGTGTGCATGCCTTTTGGCTTAAAGAATGTTGGCGTAACATTTTAGTGGCTTATGAATAGGGTCTTCACAACTCATATTAGACGTAACCTTGAGGCTTATGTATACGACATCATTGTACGAAGTACGGCAGTAACCACGCATATTGAGCATCTATCAGAAACATTCATGAACTTACAAAGATACAATATCAAGCTTAATCCAGACAAATGTGTGTTTGGCATAGGCGAAGGCAAATTCCTAGGGGCCTATATCTCTCGCAGGGGGATAATGGCCAACCCAAAAAAGATTGAAGCCATCGCAAACCTCGGGACTCCCAATGGATTGAAGGATATACAACGTCTAGCAGGAAGGCTAGTTTTCCTCGGTAGATTCATCTCAAAACTGGGGGACAAGTGCTGGCCATTCTTTACACAAATCAAGCGGCGGAAGGCCTGCCAATAGACGGTTGACAGCCAAAATGCCTATGAAGCCATTAGGGAGCACCTAGAGCAACTCTCAATGCTCAAAGCCCCCGAATCGGGAGAGGGCCTAGTACTTTACTTATCGGCAACAAGCACCAGTGTCACCTCAGTACTACTCAAGGAGGAGAACAACAAATAATGGTCGATCTACTTCACAAGTCACACGCTGCAAGCAGCGGAAACGTGGTACCCCCCATTGCAGAAAATGATCTTGGCCTTTGTCTATGCCGCGTGAAAGCTAAAGTCATACTTTCAAGCCCACACAGTGGTCGTTTGCACAGATCTGCCAGTCAAAGACATACTGCAACGCCCGGAACACTCGGGCCACTTGGCGAAACGATGCATCGAGCTTAGAAAATATAACATTAATTACGAACCCCACAAGGCAATCAAGGGGTAAGCCCTCGTGGACTTCATCGCACAATTCTCCAGAGAACAGACTACTACACATACTTAACCAATGCCGTCAGAGCCAGCGCCCCCTGAATGAAGCATGCACGTTGATGGCGCCTCCAAGGCTGATTCACTGGAAGGGGGAGTATACCTACAAGGACCTCTGGGTATGGAAGCACACCTAAGGGTTGCATTCCAGTTCCCCGTGACCAATAACATGGCGGAATATGAAGCCCTCACAGCAGGCCTGAAGATGGCAAAAAGAGCCAGCATTCGCCGCCTGACTGTCCATAGTGATTCCCAGTTGGTGGTCCACCAGGTCCAAGGAACTTCAGAATGGAGAGACCTAATGCTAATGAAGTACTTGAAGCTTGTGAAACTCTTAATGGAAGGCTTTGAATACGTGTTACTCGTTCACATCCCTCACACGGAGAACACGAGAGTCGATGCCCTCTCTAAGGGGTAAATGCAATCCGATTGTGAAATATTAGCGAAGCCCTCCATTAACAGCCTGACCTCGCATATTTGCATCATAGGCACCCAAGAACTAGCAGCCCAGGACTGGCGAGGGCCGATAGTCAAGAAACTACAAGGGCTTGACCTAGCCAATACCAATGACTCAAAAAGAACGCGCAGCCGTGCCACTCGATTCACCATCATTAATGATATCTTTTGGCATCACGGATATTCAGCACCCTTACAATAATTTCTGAGCACAGAGGAAGGATAACAAGTGCTCATGAAAATTCACAAAGGTACATACGGCGCGCACATCGGTGCTGAAGCCCTTACGCACAAAGTCCTGCGGTAGGGGTACTACTGGCGTACACTCCAAAAGCAAGCAAAGACATTGGTACAGAGGTGCCACCAATGCCAAATTAACTCAAGGATCCAAAGGCTACCGTCAACGGAATCACCATCCCTCACGTACCCCATACCATTCTCGCTTTAGGGTCTCAACTTGATTGAACCACTGCCAATAGCACCGGGTCAACTCCGCTTTTGTATCATAGCAGTCGACTACTTCACCAAATGGGTGGAAGTCGAACCCCTCACAACTATCAGCTCAGACAGAGTCATCGCGTTCCTATGGAAAAACATAGTTTGCAGATACGGAAGCCCACAGTGTATCATCACGGATAACAGGACCCAATTCGCAAGCATGAAGGTCCAACAGTGGGCAGCCAAAAATAACATAAGGATGTTATATGCGCCTGTCGCGCACCCCCAATCTAATGGCCAGGTAGAAGTCACCAACCGCACACTGAAGGAAGGACTAAAGAAGCGGCTAAATGGAGCAATGGGGTGATGGGTCCAAGAATTACCTAGTGTACTATGGGACTACCGCACCACCCCTCACACACCCACCAGAGAAATGCCTTTCGCTCTTGTCTATGGCCCCAAAGCATTACTGCCAATCGAAGCAGATTTGCCCACCATCCGAATGTTTGACTTCAACTCACAAGATAATGGCAAAGGCCTCCGCGCGAACCTTGACCTCATTGAGGAGCTATGCAAAGGCGCGAGACTTCGCACGACGGCATTCAAGCAACACTTCAACCTATCGCGCGATGCGAAGGTCAAACCGAAGTACCTGAAGAAGGGATCGATGGCATTGTTAAGATCAGAGTTAACCAGCCGCGATCCCAAACAGGGCGTCCTTCGCGCAGCCGGGGAGGGGTCATTCATCATACATTGACAAGTGCGATCGGGCATCTATGAACTCAATGACCACAACGGAATTCCATTTTCAAGAAATTATCATGTAGATGACCTGCATCGTTATTACGTGTAACTACTCTATCAATATGAATGTCAAATAATGCACTAACTCTTAGTCTCTATACTCTGCAGCAAAACGAGCAACGAAAATTACACAAAATAAAATACCCTCTGCGCTTGATCAGCTAAAGCGGCCTCTCCTAGTATTCATAACGCCAGTACGGCCTCTGCACCCGATCGGTCAAAGCGGCATAAATGACTTTGCAAAAGTCCAAGGCCTTGTCAGGCTGTGCCGCTGAAACTGCATACAAGCACAACCCTGAACGCACAATAAATCGAAAAGGTTAAAACAACACACACGCGGTGAAGCCATGCAAGTACACACACCCCACAGAAGCAAACTACAAGGTAACAATAACTTGTGCATATTAATCACAGCGTTATCATTCATATATTACCCTGAGGCGGGTCATCCACATCGTTGGAGACTCCAACTCCCTCAGTACCTAAAGACTACAACGTGGGGCCCAGTTTGCCTTCAGCCTCGCCCCACTGCAGCAGGGTATCTACATCAGGCTCCTCACATGCGAAAGCATCCAAGGAGCCAAAATTGTGTTGAGGAAAGAGCCTCTCAACCTGCCACCAGTAGCGGAGCCAATCCTCTTCAAAGCCTTGAGCTCCCGCATCTGCTTGGGTTTGCAACTCTAACGCCTTCTCCCCAACGTACGCAACCCTATCTGGTAGAGGCACCTTGATGGTCATGAGAGCAGCACCCTCTTCGCCAGACGAATGGGGGAGATCTAGAAGCCTCTCAACCTCTGAGAAGGCTGACTGAGCAGCCGCAAGGCCACTGGACACATCAAGGAATCCTTGAGCCACACTATCGGCAGTGTGTTGCGCAGTGATAGCACGTGCCTCGGCCTCCTTCACAAGCGATGTAGCCTGCGAATAATCCCTCTCATGGAACTCAGATTTCGCGGCGCGTGCACCAACCAAGGCCTTAATAAGGACACCATTCTCTAGGTCTTGCTGCCTAATGACGCCAGCTTGCTGGAAGAGACGCTCCTTGAATTTGTTTAACAAGGCATTCTTCTGCAGATCTACTAGCAACAGGCCCTCTCGCTCCTCATTGCGAATGGCGCACCACTTCTCCAACTGCTCTACACGATCCGCCAATCGTTGGTTCTCAGTCTGGAACTGCGCACGCTCGGCGCAGGCGGCTTGAAGCGCTTCTACTTGGGCGGTATTGCGCCCATTGGCAAACTTCAGGAATTCATTAAATTCCTTCGTAGATGCATGACTCCTCACTGCAGCCTACAATAGACAGTGTCAGAAACACAGGACAGTAACGAAATTCAACATATAGAAGAGCAAACTTACCCTGAGCTGCAGGGCCGCGAATTTGCTGAAGCCTTCGCCTGGAGAGTCCAGATCTTTCTCCAAAATCAGACGATCGTGAGGAGTGCACAACCCCTCCAAGCAAGATGCCAGAACATCGTCCCCTCCCTCAAGCAATGACGCGTCATTTGAGAGGAGGAAGATAAGATCCCAAGCCTCACCCAGTCCACGACCTTCATCCTCAAAGACATCGAACCGAGCAGACTCGCGGCAGCAGGGAAGCGCTGAAGGGTCCACAGTGAGGCTGGGCTTCCGTGACTTCAAGCGTTTCTTCTCCAAATAGTGGGAGAGGACGCCAGCCTCCAGCAGCTCAGACCCAGGATGCAAAGCATCCAATATGTGACACCGCCCGGTGAACCAATCACCATCACCTACGTAAGGATAAACCAACATCAATCAACTGAAACTGTCAAACCAGCAAGTTAATCAGCAATATTAGCTATACTAACTCATTCCAGCAGCAGCACCCCCCGCGGCACAGCTGGGACCCGTCGCCATCGTGACAGTAACAGACTTTCCCCACCTAGACTTCTCTTCAATACAGGTCATAGGCACCACAATGATAGCCCAATCCTAGGCAACATCCTCCGTAGGAGGCACCTCAGGGGCCGCAACACCAGCATGTCCGATGGCAGTAATCGGTTCCTCTAAGGCGACACTTACCACCGCCTGGGAGGACGTCTTCCCACCACCAGTAGCAACAGTCTCCCCGCCGCTAGTAGCAACGGTTGGCTGGACCTCGAGCGCACGACCACTAAAGAAACTAGGGAAACAAGTCGCAACATCCCTGATCCCACCTCACCTGCGCACCTTGATGTCATCACCCTGCCAAATCGGTGAGCCATAAGCAGCATCGTAGCAGAAACCCTCAGTCTTCTGACAGGCAGAGAAGTGACAGCCGGAGAGGGTTTAGGAAGAGCGGCAGTAGAAGTCTTCTTGACAAGAGCAGACTCGGTAGCAGGTTGGGCAGCCATCGCAGGGGAAGAAGAAGCTGGAGTTTGCTCCACAAAATCTGAGTGGGTCGCGGATGGGGCGGCTACCACGGGAGAAAGAAAGGAAGTGAAAGAAGGCTCAACAAATGCGAACTCGGCCACAGGTTTGGCAGGCACCGCAGGAGAAGAGGGAGGAGAAGTCTCAGAGGCAGAGGTGGGCGCAGTCTCCTCAATCAGCAATGGTGCGGAGATGAGCCTCCCCATAAAAACTCGATGGGCCGGCTGCACCTCCGCAACTAAAGCGTCAGCTGCTGGGCCTTTGTGATGTTTTGGCTCGCTTGGCGATGCACCTTCATCGCCAGCCATGCGCTTCCTAGGGGGCAGAATCTCGCCCAAGGATTTCGTGGTACCAGGTGGCCCCTCCCCCTGCGCACAATCAAGGTGGACCTTGAGCATAGCGCGGGCAGCGAGCTTAGGCCTGTCCAGATCAGCTTTGACGTGCGCGGGGTCATCTGCAACAACCCAGTGTTATACAGAGAATAATAAAGTCAAGCAAAGCAGGATAACAAAAAATTACCCATGGGGCCTTGAAGCGCAGCGAAGAGAGAATCCACAACGCTCCCACATTGCGCAGGACTCCATCCTTCATGAGGGGGCAGGACAGAAGGATTGATCATGTGACCGGTGCTAAGACTCGCCCACCACAGCACCACATCGTCAAGACGATCGAGCTCGAATGGAAACAGCCCGTCGCAGACCACCCTAGCAAAAACATCATCCATCCAGGACAGGAGGGTCACGTACGCCTACCACTTCGATCCCTCACGGTGCAAAACAGGCTTCATGGCCTTGGCATGCGCAGGGCCTGTATTCATCATCACAGAAAATCTCCATGCTGGCTGGCGCGTAATGAAGAAGAAATACTTGTGCCAATCATGAAACGAACGGAGCGACACCAGAAAGGTAACGCTGCAGTTGTTCCCTACAT
>JBBYHH010202423.1:1809-13481 GCA_038382905.1 Daphne laureola | reverse complement strand
GGATCTCCGAAAATGTCGGTTGGATTTGGTACGAGAATTCGAGAATCTGACGACAATAAGAATTTAACAAAATATTCTATGAGATTTCGCAAGTGAAAACTTACCGATACCGGCCGGTAATATTTACGAAAAAGAATGAAGGCTTTTATGATTTTATAATGGTCTAAGATGGTTCAAGATAAGATTTGAGTCAAAAGAGAATTCCGAGAAGTTTTTAAGGGTTTTTAGATACAATAACTAATTTTTATGCAAAAGAAAATATTTTTATGCACGGAAAATAATATTTAATACTTTAAACAGAATAAAAGGTTGAAAACAAAAAATTACAAAGTTTATAAAAAACACTAACAAGGATTTCTCAAAGTAAGAAAAATACCATTTTTACAAATAAGAATAAAAAGAAACAAAAAATAAAGTTTGAAAAAAGAAAACAAAATTATAAAACTTTTTAAAAGGAGTGAGCATGCTTAAAAAAAATAAAACAATAAACATTTTAAAAGAATTATATAAAAAGTATAGCTTTAGTGCCTAAAATGAAAGATTTTAAAGTTAAACGGGTGGCTGAAATGGTACAGTATAACAATTGCGGGTTTAAGTAAGCAGAGAGAGAAAGTAGGGGGAAAAGAACTGAACGTGTAATTTTACCCAACAAATCCAGTCTTCTTCTTCTTGGATGGTTCTTCCCGGAGCGATTTCCGGCGCGCTGACGGCGGCGGGGGAGTGGAACGGAGAATTTCCGCGGCGGAATTGGCTCCCACCGAAGAACCGGTCTACGAGGGAAGCGATGGTGGTGGTCTTGCGGCCAACGGAGCTCCGGTTAGGGAGAAACGGATGTCCGTGTCGGAAACGGTTTCCTGTTTCGTTCTCCACTTTTTTGGCACCTCCGGCGTCGGGAAACGGTGGGCTGGACTCGTCTAATTGAGGCGGAGCTAATGCGGGTGGCGTTTGGAGGCGAAATTGGCTGGAGAGGGAGGAAGGTGGAAGCACCATTTCTTCTACCTCTTTCTTTTCTTTTTGTTTTAACCTTCAATCTTCAACACTTACCTCTAATTATAGATGGAGATGGAGTGGGAGAGGGTGGGTTAATGATGATGAAGTGAAGAAGGATTGATTGATGGTTGAGGAGAGAAGAGGACAGATCAGACGCGTGAACGACTCCCGCGAACATTTCGCCGATTTTTTTTTTTTTTCAACTTAATTTAATTTAGTTTTAATTACTTAATTAACTAAGTACTTAATTAATTAATTACCACCTATTTCCTAAATTTACTAATTAATATTCCTAATTCTTTAAAAAGATCAACTACTTAAAAACTAAATTACAATATAAAAAGAGAATAAAAGAAAATATAAAACACACAAATAAAATCTAGTGCATACTAAAATACTATTTCAGATCAAAAACTTTAAGGTTATTACATTATGGCTGGTTCGTAGAAGTATTCATTGCTAGGAAGAGAGCAAAAGCAAGAAAAAAATTAGCTTTTATACGCTTTAAAGGAGTAATGAATGCAACAGAGATGAAGGACAAACTTAACGAGGTATGGTTCACAACTTTCAAATTGAGGGTGAACTTGGCCAAGTTTGAGCAAAACTCAGAAACTCAATGAAGAATTCTCAAGCTACACGTCCAACAACTCACCTTGCAAAAAACTTCAACAATACTTTGTCAACTCCACTGGTGAAATATGTTAAAATCACCAAAGGAAGAGAGACCCCAAGAGAGAACAAAACAACATCAGAAGAGATTCCAATTCAGGAAGTTCAGGAAGAGGGCACAATACCATGCCTAGCAATGACAAAGCAAAAATGGCTTGAAGGAACACTTGTTGGAGAAGTAAAAAATCTGGAAGCTCTCATCAACATTTGCACCTTCTTTGATGATGAAGGACTGGGGGACATTATTATCAAGTACCTTGGGGGTATTCAATTGATGCTTGACTGTGGCACAAGTCAGCAAGCAAAGAGGCTACTATCAAACAAGAGAGATTGGTTGCTAACTCTGTTTGAATGGGTTGAGCCTTGGTCTGATGCACTCCCAAACACAGGAAGATTAGTCTGGCTCAGCATTGAAGGGTTGCCTATTGAAGCTTGAAACGACAACTCTTTCAATACTCTCGCCTGCAAATGGGGGCAAGTGATGCTAATGGAAGAACTAGAAAGAACTCTCCTACAACTCAACCGATTCAGGGTATGCGTTCTCACAAAAGGAATGGACTTCATCTCAGAAATTGCAAAGGTCAAAATAGAAAACAAAAATTTTCAAGTCAGGATCATAGAAGATCTCATTCATGGAGTAAACTTTGGTTCCACCTACCGGTCATCATCTTCCTCATACGAAGGCTCATCTGAAACAAGTGAAGCAACATTGATCGAAGAATCGGAAGATGAATTGGGTTTGAATTTTAAAGATCATGAATAATATGGAAAATTGGATGAACATATAAATTTGTAGCAAACAAGGGAAATTAATGCTTCGTATGTTTAGTCTACTGAGAACGAGTTATAGGATGAAAAGGAAGGAACGATGGTGCCAGAAAGTTCTGAGGAGGTAGGGATGGCTTCTACAGAAGCCAGTCCTAGGAAAAGATTGTTCACAGTGATTCAGAACAAAAAAGGTGTGTCAGCCTTTCTTAAGACACTAATGGGCCCTGCCAGATCATTCCTATTTCGTCCCACCCAACTACGACCCATCACCATTCACTTAAGCCCAGAATTGAAACAAGCCCAAAAACAACATCTGATAGTGAAGCAACAAACTTGGGAGATCCAATGCTTCGTCCTCGCCATTCTCCTTGAAGAACTTCTATTCTTTAGCATTCTCAGTACCAGACCAATTTTGGGGGAAACATATTCATGGCCGTTGGCAATCCGTAGCTTTTGCATGCTATTGCACAAAAATCCCATCCCGGCGATCCCACTCTTTTTTGAAGAAGCAACTTCCTCCATAAGTGAATAGAAAACAATGAGCATCAGAAAAGTTGTAGGAGTCAAATTATCAACAACCACCACCAATCACAAAAGCAACCATCCAGCAGTCACAAATTCAAATGAGGGGCACAAGGCCGGCCTCTGACTTGACCGAACAGCCTGATCAGGTGAGTAAATATATTTTTATGAAGATAGTCTCTCTAAATGATAGGGGTTTGGGTCAAAAATGGAAATGCAGGTGGTTAAAAAAATTTGTGAGCAAGGAATCAGTGGAGATGATAGCAATTCAGGAATCCAAGCTTATGAATCCTCAATGGTCTAAAATTCATTCAATGTGGGACTTTGATGAGTTAGAGTATATTACGGTTGATGCAATTAGCAGATCAGGGGGTCTTATGTGGATTTGGCATCCAGATAGCTTCAGCTTGACATGGTTTACTAAGGAAAACAATTATATTGCCATTTTGGGAACTAATCGAAAGTTGAATCAACCAGTCCTGTTAGTGAAGGTTTATGGCCCATCCGACGAATCAGCAAAGGCGCAAGTATGGAATTCTCTGCTGGAAGTAAAGTTGAATAGCACAGAGCCCTTCTTGTGCCTTGGAGACTTTAATGCAGTAAGACGAAGAGAAGATCGAAAAGGCTCCACCTTTAGTAACAGGGAAGCTGCAGAATTTAACAATTTCATACAAGTTGCAGAACTTCTCGATCTTCCAATCCAAGACAAGAAATTTACCTGGCTCCATGAATCAGGTTCTAAGGCGAGCAAAATTAATAGGATCCTTTGCAGTGAAGAATTTGGAAGTTGTTGGTCTAATATGACTGTAACTTCGAGGCCTAGATTAATCTCATATAATTGTCCACTATAGATTTTGGTCCGAAACCATTCAAATTCTTTAATACTTGGTTGAAGTCTGGTCCATTTAGACATTGTTTCGAAACAACATGGAAGGCGACTCCACAGGATTTTTGGGTTGATCACATTCTCAAACAGAAAATAAGATTGTCCAAACAAAGATGTAAAAATTAGAAAGCTTAAAATGTGGGAGATGCAGAGGCAAATCTTCAAAAACTTAGAATTCACAAAGATAAATGGGATACGAAGGCAGAAAATAGAGATCTGGCTGAGCAAGAATCAAAGGATCGATTGGAGTGCTTAGCAAAATTGTCAAGTTCAGAAAAAGAGGTTTATAGTATGCTGAAATAAAAAGCAAAGTTGAAATGGGCTAAAGCTGGAGATGAAAACTCTAGAATGTTTCATGCTGCAATAAAGAAAAGATTGATAAGAAATTGTTTATCAGACCTCAGTATCAATGGAATGTGGGATGAGGATCCAGTTACAATTAAAAATGAAGTATTCAGGTTCTATGAAACCCTGTTTAAGGAGCCCTCTCCTAAACGACCACAGTTAATAAGCAGCAGGTTTAACAAGGTTGAAGAGGCTGCAAGCCTTAGTCTGAAGGCTCCATTTTCTACAACTGAAATAAAGGATGCGATATGGAATTGTGAGGGATCCAAACCACTCGATCCATATGGCATGTCTTTCAATCTAATCAAGAGTTTCTGGGAACTGATCAAAGGAGACTTTATGAACTTCTTCAAACACTTCAAAAATGATGGAAATTTAGGCCTCTGATGCAACTGATTTTTCATTGCTATGATCCCAAAATCCAAAAATCCAATTGGGCTAAAAGATTACAGAGTAATTAGCCTATTAGGCTTTCAATAGAAAGTGTTGGCGAAAGTACTAGCAGAAAGACTAAAGAAAGTAATGAAACACTTGTTTATCAACATTTAATGTATGATTTATTTATATATCAATTCAAATTATAAATGTGAAACTTTCATATACAACTAAAAATTTGACATCTTAACTTTATATATACATATATATATATATATATATATAAGAAATAATATAGATACATTGAAATCAATTTAATTTTTAAATGAAGGAAATATTAATTAAAGTTATATAATTATCGGTTCAATTCATTTTTTATCGTACAAGGAACTTAGTGGGACATGTTACACAAACACATTCCCACAGAAACGAAACGAACAAGCAACAATGAACATTAAGGTGTTTCAAATTTAGAATTTTCTAAGTGAATTAATGGATAATTCACCTCATGATTTAAGGTGATTTTTTAGGAGATATGAATTTCAATAATTCATGGTGAATTTAGGTTTCTCATTCCTTCTCACCCTCAATCCCTTTCCTCTTCAACAATTTCCTCACCAATTCTTACCATTTTTATTTTAGTTTGAATTCTATTTTTTATTTTGGTTATAATTCAACACCAACTCTTACATTTTTCATGAGTGTCTCAAACCTTAGATAAAGTGAATTACAAATATAATTCACTAGTGAATTACCATTTTTTTTTTTTTTGGTGAATTACGAATGGATCATTTTTTAAGTTTGAAACCCCTATTAAGAAGGAAAAAGGACTTTTCGAAAAAAGGAGATGAGATGAAAGCTTTGAGACACAGTTTTATAGCGCTAGGAGAAGATGAATAAAATTTTGCTCCAACCCGAGGTGGAGGGAACTTCTCCTTCCTGTATATGTGGTATGATATTATTGGTTGCTGACATCCTAATTAATTACAGATTGCCACATCCCATAATAAATAATGACAGCTCCATAATTAATAGTGGTAGTACGAACCAATAACGACATGTCACGTATGCAAGAAGGAGGAGTTCCCTCCATCCCGGATTGGAGCAAAATTGTGTTCTTTTGTAAACAGTGCCCTTCCATTCGTGATCTTCGTAGGAAGGAATAAAAAGAACTGTAAGATAAAATAGAAAAAAAAAACTTATACTTTCTTCGTTCTCGAATAATTGCCACTAACATTTTTTACTTATTTTATTTCATTATATTTATTTGTTCTTCTATTTTACTCAATGAGTCACATGAAATTTAAAGAAAAGTGTAATTATTACTAAAGTTTACAAAAGCACTAATTTGGTACTTAAGTTCATTTTGAAATGAGAATGTCACCAAGATTTTGTTGGACGGGTAAATTCACCACTAGACGTTAAGTTGTTCCAGTTGGTAATGAGATGTATGCTTTCATGTGACATTGCACTCGATGATTATGTGGATATTGACTATACATTTGTATAAGATTAATGTTTTCATCTCGCTTCAAAATGAACTTTAGTGGCAAATTTAGAGACTTCATAACTTTAGTGATAAGTACACTTTTCCCCCAAATTTTTATTTGATCAGTTGAGTAAAATAGAAAAAACAAATATATAGAAATAAAATAAGTAAAAATTATTAGTAAATATAACTTCAAATTGGTTTCAGAATTTTTTTATTTTGTTATTAATTTACTCACTTAAATTTACTTAATCAATACACAATCAATTACTTCAATTAAGTTCATATTTCAACTATAATATTTCTTTCCTACTTGTATTTCTCATCACAGATCTTTTTCCAAATCTCCCTCATTTTCTTCTTTCACATATGACTTAGCCATAATAAAAGAAATTGTAAAGGTTTTCACTCTCACATCTATGCGCACATCCTAGCTAGCAACATTCATTGATCACAAGTTCATCTTACAATCCAAAATCATGCAACAACCACCGTCGAGTTCATTATTTACGTCTACAGTGCCGAGCTTTGTTCCTTTGGTCAACGTGATATCTCCGTCGAGGTTAGTTCCATCATTCTGTTACAACAATGATGAATAAACGATAGAGATCATCAGCCATTTGAGACTTGAAACATAAGAGATCGTAGGCGACTGGTGTTCGAGTTTGGCGACGGGATGATCGGCAGTATTAGCGATGATGTGACAAACACATAAATCTTTGACATTTTCTCTTTATTTCGCTTCAACTAACTATCTATGCTTATGAGTTTCATTCCAACTATGTTTATGCTGAATTAATTGGAGTGAACATGTTACTCCTTGAAAAAATGGAGAAGCTCTTCAGTTATGATTCTAAAAGGGAAACATACACAATGGTTCTGACTATTCCATTTTAGTTACCTCTATCACTCGTTCTAGGAGATTTAGTGGTGAGATCAATGATGACATACCTCCTTTTCACTATGTGCAGAAACAAAAGGTGGGCAACTCTTTCTCTGAGACTCCTCTTGGTGCAATTATTTTTTTGACTCAATAGAATCAGACCTCGACTCTAGAAGTGTTAAATGGGTTAACTAACTGGTGGAATCTAGAAGTGTTAAATGGGTTAACTAAGTGGTGGAATCAACGACGAATGGAAACGTTGAAGCAAATAACATAGAAGGAATTGTTCAATTTGTACGAAAAGAATTTTTCGATATCGAGAGCTTCTTCGTCGTCGTCGTTCCCATGATAACAGTTTCCGGAGACACTTTAGGTGATCATGAGATTTCTTATCTTTCAACTTTTTTTATTTCAAGAAGAGCTCACGATCATGCTGTGTCTGTCAGGAACGTTGGCCTAGATGATTGGAGTATATATTAGCTATTGTTTAATAACCTGAAAATTTATGATTCGAAGTAGTATTTTAGGACGCGGTAGATTTTAATTTTTGTGAATATTTTATGTGTTTACCACGGGCATCCTCCAAGATTCTCGCACCCTTCTCTCTTCCATCCATCACCAAAATTCAGAATCAATAATCATCATATACACCCCCTCACTCAATCTCCCTCTATTAATTGGAACAAATGGGAAGAAAGAGGCAAGTAAATCAGTAGAAAAAGAAAAGAAAGAGGAAGAAGAAACGTTGCCTCACCTCCTCCCTCCTCAGCCACAATCGCTGCCTCTTCCTGGCAAGCTCCAACCCCATCACCACCTCCGCACCACAAAGAGTCAGAGGAGCCGTCCTAAGTTCCTGGAGCTGCTCTGACGAAGGAGAAAACACCTCAACCGGCCAACACCGTTTTGATGACGCCGGTATCATAACTGCATCATCGTCTCGTTTCAGGCGGTATAGATGAGCCCCTTGGCTCCGTCGCACCACTACAAGACTAACTAGCTATCCCACACTGTCGGAGGTGCCAAAATGGAGGAGAACTGAACCGAAAATCGGTTTCCGCTCGGAACACCCGGCTCTGTTGTTTAAGAATCAGAGTGCGATACTGTTGATTAAACACTTCTCTCTTATTATCAATAGATTGCTTTTCCTTCATATATAAAGGAAAGCTTACAGCTGTAACAACAAACAACTTGAGATATAATAGCTAACAGAACCCATAACAAGCGCAACTACCTTCCAAATAACTTGGAAGTCAAGCAACAGATACTAAAAGCCCTTGACCAGTTCATCAGCTGCTCAAGGTGCACTTCCAACACTCCCTCTTGCTCTGAAGCTGCTGATGTGTAGTATTTATTTTAGCATTTCAAACCTTCCTCTTGATAAAGCCTTGGTAAACAAGTCTCCAAGTTGATCTTCAGTGGGACAGAACTTCAACTCCACTTCATTCTTAGCCACCAACTCCCTGATGAAGTTGTGTTTAATTTCCATGTGTTTGGTTCTACTATGGAAGACCGGATTCTTAGTCATGGCAATGGCAGAGATACTGTCACACAACAAGGGCGTAGCCCTCTTCTGTTCTTGGCCTAAATCAACCAACAGCTTCCTGAGCCACATTATTTGACATGCTGCAATGTTTGCAGCAACATACTCAGCTTCAGCTGTGGATAGTGCCATCGTTTGCTGCTTCTTGGATGACCAAGAGATTGGTCCTGAACCAAGTATAAAACAGTTTCTAGATGTACTCATTCAGTCCTCACAAGATCCAGCCCAATCACTATCTGTGAAGGCTTTAAGCAGCAGCTCAGTTTTCTTTAAATACCAAATTCCATGATCTGAGGTCCCGGCTACATACCTCAGTATACGCTTAGCTGTCCCATATTGATGCTTAGTTGGTTTTTGCATAAATCTGGACACCAAACTTACAGCAAAAGTTATGTCTGGCCTGGTTTGTGACAAAAACATCAACCTTCCAACTAAGCTTCTGAAGCTTGTTGGATCTGCCTCTGCTGTATCATCTTCTTGTGTCAACTTCTCACCAAAATTTATGGGAGTGCTCACGGGGTTGCATTCAATGAGATTATACTGCTTGAGAAGATTTCTTGCATATTTCTGTTGACATAGAAATATGCCATCAGAGGACTGTTTCACCTCAAGTCCAAGGAAATAACTCAATCTTCCCAAATCTGTCATCTCGAACTTCTCCATCATAGCATTCTTGAATTGAGTGATGAGTTCAGAACATGAACCTGTATAAATCATATCATCAACATACAGGCTTACCATAACGATTCCATTATCTTCAATTTTCTTTAGATAAAGTGTAGGCTCATTAGGACTCTTCTGAAAACCTTGTTGCACAAAGAACTCATCCACCTTGTTGTACCAAGCACGAAGGGCTTGCTTCAATCAGTAAAGAGCCTTCCTAAGTTTGTACACTTTGTTTTCTTCTCCTCCTTTTACAAAGCCTGGTGGTTGCTGCACATAGACTTCCTCTTTAAGCTCTCCATTCAAAAAGGCCAACTTCACATCTAATTGGAAAATGCTCCATTTGAAATTTGCAGCCAAGGCTAATATTAATCTTACTGTCTCAAACCTTGCTACAGGAGAGAAGGTCTCTTCATAGTCCACACCATACACTTGTGTATATCCTCGAGCCACTAATATGGCCTTGTGTTTCTGGACTGAACCATCTGGATTATACTTTACTTTGAATATCCACTTCAATGATACTACCTTCTTCTCATTTGGCAACTCTACCAGGTTCCAAGTATTGTTTTTCTCAATGGCCGTGATTTCTTCCAACATAGCTTGTTTCCATACTTGAGAACCCATGGCCTCTTCATGTGTGGCTGGAACATCAGAGAACAATGCATATGTTGAAGAATAAATCTCACTGAGGGATCTGGTTCTTCTGTTTTTGTGTTCTGGTGATGAGTCATCTGAAGAAGTTTCCTCACTATCAGGATTTCCTTGATTTTGCAATGGAGAACCTGGTAGTGCCTCCCGTTGAGTCTCAACCAGACCTTCTTCTTCTTCAATCTCTACAGGCCCATCTCTTTCTTTCACCTCAAACCAACTAGTTTGTTCATCAAACTTTACATCCCTGCTTACAACCATTTTCCTTGCTTCAGGATCATACAATCTGTATGCCTTTGAGTGGTTGTTGTATCCAACAAAGACATATTTCTTTGATTTCTGATCCATCTTAGTTCTTCCTGTAGGGATTAGTGCATAACATAGAGAACCAAAAACCCTTAGATGAGTCACTGAGGGTTTTGAACCATACCATGCCTCATATGGTGTTTGGTTGATGACAACCTTTATTGGTGAGAGATTGAGCAGATAAACAGCTGTTACAACTGCTTCAGCCCAAAACACAGTTGGTAAACCTTTAGTTTGCATCATTGACCTCGCCATTTCAACCACAGTTCTGTTCTTCCTCTCAACTATTCCATTTTGCTCGGGTGTATATGGTGCTGTCAGCTCCCTCTTCATGCCATGATTGCTACAAAAATCATCAAACTCCTGAGAGCAAAACTCTCCCCCTCGATCTGTCCTTAAAACCTTTAATTTCTGACTACTGTTGTTTTCAACCAAGGCTTTGAATTTCTTGAACATGTTGAAAGCATCAGACTTGAATTCAACAAAATACACCCAACACAATCTTGTAAGATCATCTATGAAGAGTAAGAAATACTTACTACCATCGTGTGAAGGGATTTTCATAGGTCCACAGAGGTCTGAATATACCAACTCCAGCTTCTGTGCTGCTCTTCTAGCTTTTCCATATGGAAATGGTTTTCTGGTGAGTTTGCCCAAGGAACAGCTCTCACATACTCCATTCAGTTCCTTAACTTTGGGTAAACCGATCACCATTTCCTTGTTGGTTAAAAGTTGCAGCCCTTGAATGTACAAGTGTCCATACCTTTGATGCCACAGTTCACTGGTCTTGTCTTTGGTGCTTGCCAACATGCATTTTTTGTCTGAGAAGTCCACTAGGAACATCTTGTTCTCGGTCATTTGAGACTCAAGTACTATCTCACCTGTAGGACACTTAACCAGACATGATTCTTTCTTAAACTCAACCGAAAAATCATTGTCAATTAGTTGTCCTACACTTATCAAATTGTGGGCAAGACCAGGAGCAAAGTAAACATTTCTGATGTACTTCTCCTTACCATTCAGGTGAATAACTACCGTACCTTTGCCTTCAATATTTATTTGCTTGTCGTTTCCCAATTTCACATGAGCTTTATGAGTTTCATCTAACTCTTTAAAGTTGAGTTTTTCACCAGTGAGGTGATTTGAGCATCCATTGTTGAGGTACCAAATTCCAGATTTTGGCCTTCCTTCATATGCCATGAACAAATATTCCTCCTCTTCTTCTTCATGTGTACTCTCAGCATACTGTGCTTGTGCAGAATACTGTGCTTGTGCAGATTTATGCCAGCAGGAGTCCTCTTTATGGCCGAGTTTATTGCAGTAAGTACATTGAAGAGTGCCAAACCTTCCACGACCTCTTCCTCTAAATGAGCTTCTGCCTCTTCCTCTCTATTGATTATAGAATCTCGGATTACCTTGAACTTGAAAGGCATGTTCTTCCTCTTTAGCAGCTGTCTTGTTGATCCTGACCTCATGAGTTTGAAGAGATCCCATTAGTTCATCCACGGAGAGGGTTGATAGATCTCTGGATTCTTCAATAGCTTCTACAAGATGATCAAACTTAGAAGTGAGACTTCTAAGGATC
>JBBYHH010202422.1:0-20532 GCA_038382905.1 Daphne laureola | reverse complement strand
CCTCTTCGATCTTGGGTCCAGCACCGCTTCCACCAGAAGGAGCGTCCTCATCCATGCCAGCAGCACCTCCTTCAGGCCCAGCTCCCTGATACATCTTGGCGATGATTGGGTTGCAGATGCTTTCCAACTCCTTCATTTTGTCCTCGAACTCATCTGCCTCTGCAAGCTGGTTGCTGTCAAGCCACTGGATTGCCGCCTCTATCGAGTCCTCAATCTTTTTCTTGTCATCTGAGGAGAGCTTGGCCCCAATCTTCTCATCCTTTACAGTGTTCCGCATGTTGTAGGCATAGTTCTCCAATGCATTCTTCGCATCAACCTTCTTTTTGTGCTCTTCATCCTCCGACTTGTACTTTTCTGCCTCCTGAACCATCTTCTCTATCTCTTCCTTTGAAAGCCTTCCCTTGTCATTGGTAATGGTGATCTTGTTCTTCTGCCCAGTTGTCTTGTCCTCGGCAGATACATTTAAGATACCATTTGCATCAATATCAAAGCAAACAGTGATCTGTGGAACTCCCCTAGGAGCTGGAGGGATGCCCGAAAGCTCAAATTTCCCGAGCAAGTTGTTGTCTCTGGTCCTTGCCCTCTCACCTTCATAAACCTGGATTAACACACCGGGCTGGTTGTCAGAGTATGTCGAGAAGACTTGCTCCTTCTTGGTGGGGATGGTTGTATTCCTCGGAATCAACACCGTCATAACACCACCAGCAGTCTCCAAACCTAGGGACAAGGGGGTAACATCCAAGAGGAGGAGATCCTGAACCTTCTCATTACCCTCACCACTCAAGATAGCAGCCTGGACAGCAGCGCCATATGCAACAGCCTCATCAGGGTTGATGCTCTTGCACAACTCCTTGCCATTGAAGAAGTCCTGTAGAAGCTGCTGGACCTTTGGAATTCTGGTAGAACCTCCAACAAGGACAACATCATGTACGGTGCTCTTGTCCATCTTTGCATCTCTCAAACACTTCTCCACAGGCTCCATACACTTTCTGAAGAGATCCATGTTAAGCTCCTCAAATCTGGCACGGGTGATTGGGGAATAGAAGTCCACACCCTCATACAACGAGTCAATCTCAATAGTGGTCTGGGCAGTGGATGAAAGGGTCCTCTTTGCCCTCTCACAAGCAGTTCTCAATCTCCTAAGAGCTCTTGGGTTGCCGCTGATGTCCTTCTTGTGCTTCCTCTTGAACTCTTGTACAAAGTGGTTAACCATTCTGTTGTCAAAATCCTCACCTCCAAGGTGAGTGTCACCAGCAGTGGCCTTAACCTCAAAGATCCCTTCCTCAATGGTAAGGAGAGATACATCAAATGTACCACCACCAAGATCAAAGATCAACACGTTCTTTTCACCAACACTGGTAGCCTTCTTGTCAAGACCATAAGCAATGGCTGCAGCTGTGGGCTCATTAATGATACGCATCACATTAAGACCAGCAATGACACCAGCATCCTTGGTTGCCTGACGCTGAGAGTCATTGAAGTATGCAGGGACAGTGACCACGGCATTCTTCACTGTGGAGCCAAGGTAAGCCTCAGCAATTTCACGCATCTTCATGAGAACCATGGAAGAAATCTCTTCAGCAGCGAACTGCTTCTCCTCACCCTTGTAGCTGACAATGATCATCGGCTTGTCCCCAGGACCAGGGATGACCTTGAATGGCCATAGTTTCATATCACTCTGAACCGATGCATCGCTAAACCTGCGGCCTATCAACCTCTTTGCATCTGCACAAATAAAATTATGTCAGTTCACTCCAAGCTACTCTACCACATAAAAATGCAGTAGGATCTATCCCAGAAGACCACGATCCAACAGAATGAGAATCATGAAGAACCAAAACATTCTAGCTAGAACAATATTTGCAACATAGTCATTCATAACAAGCTTATAGGCCAGTGCCACTCAACCATAAATTAAAATATAGAATACTTAAACAAAATCTTATTTACACCAGCACACTACGGTGCGCATTCCATGGACAGATCTAATTTAATAGTATCCACTCCAAAATTCTATCACAAAAACTACTCGATTTGTTTTGCTAGTCTGAGTTAAAATAGTATGCTCTAATGTTTATTTGCTTTTCAGATCTAACTTCAGGATTACTCTGCTAGTAAGTTTTAGATCTGGGCTTTTCTGGTCGTCATGCTATTAACTGGTGCGACAAATTAGAACTAATTTTGTTTCCTTTAAATAATGCTACTCCAAAAGTTTAAGGCTCCAAATATTTATATCTGGAAAAAGGTATGGAAAAACAGTTTTCGACAATTACTCCTATCACTAATCAGCAACAAAAAAAGTAAAGCAAGCAGCAAGAAGGGAAAAAACGCAGATCTAACTGTTTATGAATCCATGTCAATGCATAGCACAAAAGACATGACTAACTCACGGAATAAAAAACTAAACAGACAGATCTGACAAAAATACATTATATAAACATCAAAACATAAATCAAACTAGCAGGACAAATTAGATCTAGAACTCGGAAGGATAGAAAAGCATAGAGAAACTCACCAAATACAGTGTTAATGGGGTTCATGGCGACCTGATTCTTGGCCGCATCTCCGACCAACCGCTCGGTATCTGTGAATCCGACATAAGACGGTGTGGTCCTGTTCCCCTGATCGTTGGCGATGATTTCAACACGATCGTGTTGCCAGACGCCGACGCAAGAATACGTCGTGCCAAGATCTATTCCTATAGCAGGGCCTTCTCCCTTGCCGGCCATGGCTGGCTTCTACTCTTTTTTGATAAAGTGAAAAGAGAAGAAAAGAATGAGCAGACGTAGTAGTTAGGGTTTCAAGTGGCAGAGGAAGGGAGGCGAAGGGCGAGTAAATATAGAGTTGGGATCTAGAATTCTAGAACGTTCTATCGCCTGTACGCGTCTCACAGCCGTCCAATTTAAGGAACGAACGGTCTCAGATCTTTTCCCGCGCCGCCCCGAATAGGTCACCGCCTTGTCGACATAAATTAAAATAAGTGGGCCACTGGGTTTCTGATCTTCGATTGGATCTCAGACTCTAGGGTGTAACCCGAATCCGAACCCGAATTTATGAATTTGAGTCGGGTTGAAGGATAAAATAACCTTCTATAATCTGAATCTCACTTGAATCTAAAATTTTGGATCTTTTTTTGATTCGAATCGGATTAAACTTGAAAACCTAACTTAAACCCGAGCCCGTTCGAACTTATGTCTTTTGTCTGCCTCATCCCAAAAACCTTAAATCCAACCATCCCACCCAGACTAAGCCCACCCTGACCCAGCCTATCACTAGATTCTCCACCACTTCACTAAAACCTAATCTTAGACTCAAAGCCTAACCAAGGTCGGATCTAAGATTTCGGGTTCGAAGTGGAAAAAATAATTGAGATCTATTGGACTATTCTCGAGTTCAGTTTGATAATTGTTCATAATATGATGTTTCATATTTTTAGTGTTGATATTTTATAATTTTAGTCAATTAAGTCATATTACTTTTAAAGTATTTTTATACTCTGTAGGTTTAGTAAACTAGTTCCTAGTACTTTAGATACTTACATGTTAATTATTTTAGATTTTTTATTTAGTATATATTGCTCGATAACTCGATAAGTAACTGAATCGAGCTTAGGTGCGCTCGAATTCAGCTCGATAAAATTATCGAGTATTGAACTCAGCTATAACTCAAAACTTGAAAATACATTGCTCAATAACACACAAGTCGAGTTTAAATTCGTGTAATTTCAAAAAGACTCGGCTCATTTACTGTTCTAGTTTATCCACTAAATTAATACTTCCCCCATCCCAAAATTATTAAAACGTTTCTTTTACTATTTCAAGTTGTAATGTTTGACTCAAAATTTAATTAAGGAAGACAGTGAAAAAAAAATAAAAAAAATAAATATCTAGAAAGATTAGATTGTAAATTATGAAAAACATATAAATCATTTAACTTCACATGTCTATGACTTCATAAAAATAAATCATAGGTTAAATACTGTAAAAACAGTAAAAAAAAAGTTTCAATAATTCTAGGACGAAGGGAGTAGTACGTTTTAAGAAAAAAAAATTGTAATTCAACTTCAAATTGAGTAAATTTATTGTTTTGAAGCATATATTTCTAACCAATTTTTCAACACAATCATATTTTATAATACTTCCTCCGTTCCATAAAGATTACAATTTATTTTTGGCAGTTTTTATAATATTTAATCTATAAATTATTTTTATGATTTTATAGACATGTAAAGTTAAATGATCCACATGTTTATCATAATTTATAATATGAACTTTCTAAATATATTTTTCTTAATTTTTTTAACTATTTATTTTAGTAAAATTTTGAGTTAAACGCTGAAATTTGAAATATCAAAGTCAAACACAATAATCTTTATGAGATGGAGGGAGAAGTTATTTTTACAATAAACTTTTATTTAGGTATAGATTTATAATGAGAAATATAATTGAGGTAGCGCAATTTAGTCAATAATAAGTTCATGGGGCAAATGAAGCAAATGTTTTGTCCTTTATGCTTTACTCGAATCGAATGGCTTCATAATTACAGCCACAAAGCCTTCATACAACTTTTTTTATTTTCTCCCCAGTCTTCACAACTCACATAATATCCAAGTTCATCACTGCTCATCAGATGAAGAGACAATCTGCCTATACTTGTCCCTCAACATGAAATATACACTAAAAAGCAGGACAATGATGGAGAACAGCAACCCGAACGGCCGTGCCACTGCTTTCCCTTGCTCCCAAATCTCATCCCTGCAGCCACCCACAAATTATCAGCATTTACAATCAATCAAATGCTGTGTTTGGAATGTTATCATTATTCTGGAACAGAACACAAGTGAAAAGATGCATATGCAGACCTCGGAAATGGACTAGTAGTGGCAGCTGGTGCAAGAAGTGGTTTAGCAGATTCTGCTGAAATTTCTGGTTCAGCTACTGCTGTTGACGGTAATGGCTGTGAGGGTTTTGTTGGTGCCATGACAGCTTCGTAGTATTCATCAGACATGGGAATAGGTACCTTCCTTGCCTGCAAATTCCATTCAGTTTAGAAAATACTCCATTTATGGTATTGTTTTCTCATATAGTACTAATAGATAAGATTACCATATCCCTGAAGAGAAGATTGTACATCAGCTGAATGTATCTTTGCTTAGACAGCTTCTGTTCCTTTTTCATTTTCCTCCAAAGTGAGTACGCCGATCCCATGTTCAGCAGTCGATTCGCATAGATATTCCATGTGTAGCTGCAAGGCAATGCAACGGAAGTACAGCATTTGAATCTAGTGATATGGAATTTACTGGTTTATTTTGTTTCAAGTAAAGAAGAAGATCAAGAGCTTCATCAGTAGGTACCATTCATAGATACGTTGTAGTCCTCCTCCTGAAACCTTGTTCCAGCGCTCGCTATCTGCCTTGCACTCCGCAAAGAAATCGGCTATTTTGTTACTAGATTCGTCGCCATTTTCAGGATCAACTAGGAAACCTGAAACTCCATCCACAATAATTTCTGCAGGTCCTCCTTTGTTGGTGGCAAAAGTAGGCAAGCCACAATTCATTGCTTCGATCACTGTCAAGCCGAAAGCTTCATACAGTGCTGGTTGCACGAAAGCTCCCTTCGTGTCAGCAATGTAACGGTACAACTCCCCATTCCGGTACCTATCCGTTTGTGCTGCTATCCACCTGAATTGGCCTGTAAGTTTGTATTTCTGTACCAGCTCATGCATTTTATTGATCTCTGCTACTTCTTCCCTATCACTTGACTTTGAAATATCGAAAGTTCCAGCTACGATGACAAGATTCGCCAAATCTCTCAGCCTTTTGTTCTTTCCATACCACTCAGTCAACCCTGAGATGTTCTTCACAGTATCAAGTCTTGCCATGGAGAACAGAATAGGTTTTTGCTTGTCCGCCAAGTATCCTCTGCTTCCAACCAGGATCTTAGTTCAGTTTCTATTTCACATGAAGAAGAACAAAAAGAGAACTCAATGCAATGCTCAAGGACTTACATGTGCTCATGGTTATCCACATCATTGAATAGTAGCTCTTCGATAGCCGGGTGGAATGAGGTCAAACGCATCTCCTTCTCGCTGTAGGGAAAGTACACAGACTGGTCTGCACCAGGTGCAACAATGTTGAACTTAGGATCGAAGATATTGATGCCTGAGATGACACGGCAAAGTCCTGGCATTGTGAATGCCATATGACTTTCGTACTGTCCAGCCTCTTTCTTGCTGAAAGAAACAAGAGAAATCAGAGAAACTGAATACAGTCACATATACACAGAAACATGGTCATTGTAATGTTTTCATTATACCTTCCAGCAATTTCTTGGTATGTGCTTGTGACGATAAAATCTGCCGCATTCATGGAAATCAAGTCAGCAGTAAACTGGCATGAAAAGTGGTACTTCTTATCAAACGCTCTCCATTTCACATCTGAGCCCTCATATTTTGTTTTCTCCAAAGCATGAGCAATGGTTGCCTGCGTATCAAGCAAGTCATACAAACTGCGGAAACTGCATCCTTTTAAACAACACAAATGATGAGACTACTACCTGAGTCACTCCAAGCTTGTTAGCCACAAGAGATGACACCAAGTTGCCATCGGTGTAGTTCCCGATTATGAGATCCGGCTTACACTCCATGTGCTCGAGGATCTTGGTTTCAGCATCCTAAGGAACGAAGTGATCGACCATTAAAGTTGGAGAAACATGTTGAGTAGACACAATTATTAGTTAATTAATTGAGTTAAGGATATATTATATGCAATGCCTTGGCGAATCTCTCGAGGTAAGGATAGATATCGAAGCGCGAAACCCATTTGCTCAAAACGCCCTTCTCTGTGACGAAGGGAACTCTTAGAATGTGGGAATGCTTGGTGCCAATTATCGGCTCCAACTCCTTGTTCAATGATGTCTCACTAGCAGCATCAGGTATAAGCCTTGTCACCTGTGAATTCAGAAAGTTGTAAATCAGTACAATCCTGCCTTTTGGTTCATGTTCTATTTTAGATTCTTTTTTAAGCTCACCACTAAAATCTGAGGCTTCAAGCTCAGTCCTTGCTGCTTGATTCTTAGTAGCAAAGCCTCCTCCAGAGCTCTTACTTGATCAAGAATGTAAACCACCTTGGCAATCAACGCAACAGTAAACTGATGAGACTTTCTTCTTTTATATTCTTTTTAATTTTCACTTTATGTTGCTTGTTCCATCTTTGTATAGGTGGTAAATTCTACCTGGCCTCCAGTATCTGGCAACCCAAGGACATGTGACTGGCCAAAGTATCCATGGATAGAGAAGATGACAATGTTGAAAACAGTGGGAAGCCTGGAAAACAGCAAGTCTAGCTTTGAAGGCTCTGGTGCTTCAAGTATCTCCAACACCAACAACATTGTCTCTTTCACACATTTTGCATTCTCTCCCCAACCTTTTTCAAAACCCAGTTCTTGCAACCTGAAATGTTTGCTTACAATTACTCATAAAAACTAAATGCAAAGGGCATGATTACTTGACCATATTTCATTGTAAAATAACAAGGCATGTGTATAACTTGCCTTTTCTCGAAATTAGCGCATGGTGTATCCCCTGGCAAGGATGAGAGGATGTCAATTGCTCTAGAAATAGCTGATTTAAGCTTGAAGACTGAATTTAGAGTTCCATTGATTAGGAGATCCTGTAAATTTGATCATGTTGCTGGTTAGTTTCTAAAAGGGAAGTACTCCGTTAATGTCCTTTCCTGGATTAATGTTATCATTATTGTTATTATTGGGGTAAGAATAATAAAAAGATGACCTGTCCATGGTGGTTTAAGGCCAACAATTGGTCCAGTAGAGGGTTGGCCTTTTCTGAGTCCCTACAGAGGTTGGAGGACATAAATTTGGATATGTAATTCAGTCCATTCCCAATGCTAGAAGGAACGGTGAGGGTTGGGGTTTGGAAATCCACTGCTCCAAAATCTACTTCCAAAGCATTCTCATCCTTGGCCCTGCACATGAAAACTTGAGGCTCATCACAAAAAAAAAAAAAAAAAAAAGAGTCTTGTTTTTCAGTTACTACTAGATAGATTAATTACCAGTTAGGATCGAAAATGGATTCTTTAAAGTGCAAGAAATCAGGAGCAGTGATGGGTTGGACTTGCAAGGTGTCAGCATCGACTTTAACAAACTCCCAAAATCCAGGGTTGGGCCTCACTGCCATGGCTACATATGGAGGGATAACAGCTGCCTCCTGCTTTCATTCCATTATAACAAAACAAACCCAGTGGGGTGGGGTGGCATCATTATTTGACCAAATTAAACTATAGGTGGTCAAAACTAGTAAAATAAAAGGAAGTAATGGGGACATGCCTGAGTTGACTCCAATATGTAACCAATCATTCCATCCAGCACTTTCCCCCTCTCCACATTGTCTAAAATGGATCCCTCTATGTCACCATCTAAGTCTTCTCTGTTCATCAACCTCTTTCCCTTCCCCACAAACCTGGTTTCCCCCCAAATTGTAATGGGAAAAAACAATGATAGTAATAATAATAATAATATGAAAACTTAGATGCAGTAGTACCTAGAAAAACATTGTTTCATGTAATAGCGGCTCTCCTTAAGGGCATCGGGCATGGTATCCGCAAGGGAGTCGGATCTTTTCAAAACTTGGTGAGAAGTGTTATTGTTAGAAGCCATCAAATCAAATCCTCACAAGGTGATTGATAAAACAAGAGAAAGCAGCAGTGGGAATTTTATCATTCAGTCAGCGATTTATATAAATATATATATAGCTAACTGGTGCAGCTAGGATGGGACATGGAGAAGGAGAAGGAGAAGGAGAAGGAACATAAATATTCTTTGGTATCATTTAGAGGAAAAGGCAAAGCCAAAAAGTAGCATTCCCAAGTTAGCAACTTTTC
The DNA here is from genome assembly GCA_038382905.1 of Daphne laureola. Taxonomy (NCBI): domain Eukaryota; kingdom Viridiplantae; phylum Streptophyta; class Magnoliopsida; order Malvales; family Thymelaeaceae; genus Daphne; species Daphne laureola. Next base: position 11,636 of record JBBYHH010202422.1, on the reverse strand, counting down.
TTTTTGCTCATCTTGTCTACTGAAGAAGGTACCTCTGCTGGCGTGCACGTATGGGCGGGGACTCTTTACATGCATTTCTTAAATCCTTGGTTTGGTCAGACGATCAAGGATAGACCAAATTACAAACAGCAGCATAGAGCAAAGTCCAGTCTAGTCTCCCTCTAAAATGGGCTTGGGGCAGTCGTGTCGTAGATGTTTTCATCTGTGGAGATCTGGTTGCTTCTTTTGGATTTTTTGGCCTTTGGATACCATGATAGGATTGTTTATTCGGATTTGAAACCAAACCAAATAAGAAAACAATTCAGTTTTTACTTTTTCGATGATTAGAAACAAGTCCAAAAAAGAACCAAAAGATTTCGGTTCAGTTTAAAACTGAGGGAAAAACAAAAATTATGCTATGTTCATTTTTGCCCCATTTTTTTCTCCACAAAATGATGTATTGTAACCTTATTTACATAATAAAAAAAAAAATACAAGTAATCTTTAATGTCCAAACATGAAAATACATCAAATAATACTAACATCATTCAACAATTCAAGTCGTATTAAAAAAAAAAATGAACAAATGCCATTTGAGCTATAGATCTGAAAAATGCGTGCTTGGTTGTCCTCTGTGCTCCGCATATTGTGTTTGTAGTATGCATGATTTCCATCAAAATCCAAGATTCCCGAAACTGAAAGTATCCTCGCTCATAAAATTAATGTTCAGAATCTCCATTTTTTTCAAACAAAAGTCGACAAGCTGCTGCTAACATGATCCCATTCGATCACGTAGGGGAAAATCTTTGCTTTGTTGGTGTTTTGTTGTCTTAGCTGGTTTAGAAAAATGGCTGCTTCAAGGATGATATTAACACGTTTAGGGTCCGTTTAGTTATAATTTTTTTTTTAATTTTAATTTTTAAATTTTCTTTGTAAACTTTTTATTATATAACTAACTTCTAAAAGATGAAAAATAAGCTTATTTTTTTAAATATTGAAAAACTCTAATATTAAACTAGGGAATCTTATTTGAAGGTTTCCTAATTTAATATTAGAGTTTTCAAAATTTAGAAAACAAAATTTTTCATCACTTGAAAACTAATTATATAATCAAATATTTACAAAGAAAATTTAGAAATGAAAATTAGAAAAAAAATTCACAACTAAACGGACGATTAGCTTCTTAATAGGATTGTGAATATTCATAGTGCTCGCAGAAACGCATGAAGCCCTGACAATTCAAAGCTACAACAATACTCACGCATTTGGTCTTTTTGAACATTTTAGGTCTTTAAGAATTAATAATTGAGTTGTTTGAGTATCTAGGTTTAGTTAATAGACATAAATTGATTAATTCTTTTGTTTTTTAATATTCGATTTTTTCAATTGTCTGAATAGAAAAATCTCAAAACCGAAAGCCAAAATTACCATTTTGGTTTGTCTGAAAATCGAAATGTTTATTTCAATTCGCTTTTTCGGTTTCAAACCAAATATGATCACCCTCCCTACCTACTGCTAACAACCATTGCGTTGGTCGGGAGTAAGGATTTTGTCACATCGTAGATGTTTCATGAGGTGCTACTTTACCAAGATGAATTTCTAATATACAGTACCTTGTTTCATACCAGATTTCGTGTGGGATTCACTATAAAGATTCAAAGTGTGACAATAATATAATTTAAGCCTTTATATATCTTTTGATAATGACCTATTTTTAGGATATCAATGTATGTCATTATCACATTCGGAATCCAAAAGAAGTCACACGGAATATTGTATATTAGAATGACCTTTTACTAAGTCATTGTTCTAACATTCTCTTTTTAATAATACAAGACTCCTTTTAAAAAAAAAAATACTCTCTCCATCCCACAAAGATTGTTGTATTTAAGCTTGATGTTTCAAGTTGTAATGTTTAACTCAAGATTTTATTAAGATAAACAGTTAAAAAAATAAAATAAAAATAATATCTGCAAAATTTATATTTCAAATTATGAGAAGTTTATGAATCATAGCTTTACATATCTAAAAATAAATCATAGATTAAATACAGTACAACAACAAAAACAAAAGCTGCAATCTTTGACAGATGGAGATAGAATATCATAAGAGAATTATACAACAGGTTAAACTATAGAAACCAGAACATTTAAGAAAACAGGAGAGAAGAACCAAAAGCTAAGTCGCTAAGGGACCAAAACATAAAAGAACAGAAAGAAAAAATGAAGAGAACAACTAAAAGGTGTTGACGGAGTCGGACCAAAATAAAAAGAAAGCAGGAAGAGACGTAAGGTGCCCATATCTTTCAGTGAAATCATAAGGAATGAAAATGTGAGTATGGATACGGAGATACAGAAGTACCAAGAGACTCTTGCAAGGCAAAAACAAAGGATTGTAAAGGGTTACGTAAGAACGAGGTGCGTAATTGAGAGAATGATTCGGTAGAAGCATTTGTACCCCACATTATTTATAAGTTTATTTATAAGTGGGAGAGAACGTGGTATAAGGATATAAGAGTGATCGTTAAGGTGGGTTTTGTGTGGTGATGGGTACTGTTTAGTTTTAGGATTCGGTACTGTCTGTGATTGCTATACAGGAAACTGGCAATTGACTCGGGGTACAACAAGATGTGCTTGGAGGACGGGATGCCATTTGGCTCAGGAAGGTAGTCTATATATATATATATATATATATATGTTGCAGATATCTATAGAGAAGTTGCATTATGGCATTGTCCATCACTTTTTTCATGGTTGTGGTGGCCATACACAAACCTCTCTACAGGCAGCAGCACCGGATACAAGATTGCATCCGCACCCCTGCTAACATTCCGTCTCTTATCAACCTCGTTCGTCTCTGGCTATGTGCATCTGATGATATGAAACACTCCACTAACAACAATGAACGAAACATGACAGATAGAACTTCCCATGTAAAAGCAAGGTCGGCCAAAGCTGTACGCCATAGGCTACTAACTACACTAGACTAGACTTGTAAGTGTCCCTAGTACACAAGAGTCCAATGATCACTAAGCTGGACCATTTTTACCGGCAATCAAGGGAAGAACAGGATCAAATCTAAGGTTTTAACGAAGAAAATACAGTGGAGAATGTGTTCAAATTTTCCATATGACAGACCAACCTTTTCGTAACAGTCGCCACAGGATATAAGTAGATAATTACTCCAATACAGTTATTAACTAATACTCCGTAATTCTATTGGCCAGCGTGAGACTATAAAACTCAGACTCTGAAGTAAGATACCAATCCCCTCTAAATGTCCTTGCTATGTACCTAAAGGAAAGTTAAAAGATCAGAACCTCTACAACTCACCAGGCCGTTAGCCTCACCATGGGAAGTCTTCAGCCAACAAGAAGCAACTCTACAAATTTTCACAGCCAATAGCCTTAGCATGCACATTATAGCTGTTTCAAGCTTTCAGCATATTATATCTAATTGGAGCGAAGTAACTTAGGTGGCATCCATTCATTCATCCTAGTCAGAGCAGATAAAGGCAAAAGAAATTAATAATTCTTCATTTCCGAAAGCTACAACTGCTGCCTGCTAGCAAAAAGAAGCGACTAATGAAGAATTCAGACAGATCTCATGTCAATGGAGGAAACTCTAAGGTCCCAGGAGCCAGAACAGGATGTAGCAGAGAAAAAAGAAAACAGAACTGGATAGGATTCATGTGAAGCTGGGGAACCAAAAAAAACCCATGGTTTCAGGATCGCTGTTCAACTCACAGTGCTAGCTGCTGCTCCAAGGTTCAGGAAGAGAGAAATGCATGATCAAGGGTTTCACGACTTTCTAACTTCATATCTCTCCTATAACGTGTTACACATGCTAGTCTTATAGAATTATTGTGAGACATTCACATTCCACAATAATACTTGACCAATGATATTTTAAGAATACCAGGGTAGCGTTATTCTAATTTTTTATTATATTATGCAGAAATAACTCATTGAACACAACATACAGAATAATACTATATCACGATAATATCATAACTCCATGTGGAAAACTAAATCATCCTATGGTTGGATTTGTGAGCACCTAAATTAACAGAAACAATGACTCAACGGGAGTTCCATTCTAGGTGATAGCTTGAGATTTCACGTTTCAAAGTTTAGAGAGTAACTGGAAAAGAAAAACATATAATAGGGTCGTATGAAAAAATAATTACCTTAGATCACTTAAATACCCAATGGGGTTTCAAATTTCATGTTACAAGTATGAAATTGGGCAAATTGGCCCCATTGCAGTACTTTAAAAATGAAAGCTACTACTAAGAAAGTTAGGGTTGCTTCCTACTTTTTTATTATTAATTGTATTTTTTTTTTGTGGGGGGATAAAAAGAATTTCTAGGTATGTACTAACCTCAGAAAAAAGAATCTCTGTCAACTTCTGATCTGATCTGATCTATCTGCAACAATTTTCTCATCATCAAGGTAGAAGTATTATCCTGTCATGATATCTTCATCTGCCAACAACAAAACATTTTGTAGTCTGTCTGGTTTTCGCGAGGTAGGACAACCAAATCTGGCATACAAAATATGAAGTAGATTACAATTTACACGGTAAATAGTTGAAAGACCTACATGTTCATTTCAAATTCTCTTGAATGTTATGGGCAAGTGGGAGAGCTATGTACCTAGAGAAACGATTAGGTTATTGCAATATTCTCCACATACATGAAAATTCAGGTCCTTATTTATGTGAAATTAAACGAGTAAATCCTCTGGTCAACCATATGTCAAAATCTCTTCTTTTTGTATTCAATCAACAATCAATCGGGCCTTAATCCCAACGCGTTGGAATCAGCTACATAAATCCTGCGGAAAAATCTCCTTGTTTTTTTAAAGGCAGGTTAATCTGCTCTCCATTTCTTTTCCTAGGTCGGTTCACTACAAAGAAGCAACTGAGAAAAAAAAATCTCCTTTTTCAAAATTTAGAATATGATGAGAAGCATCGATACAAACTATAGAATCATCATCATTCAGCTTTTCCCTCTTTAGCCACATACTACTATTTAATAATATATGAAACCACTTACTAAAATTAAAGTCAATTTTCATAAACAAAGATTATAACAGAAGCAAATCTTGAAAGCTTGCTAGTATGCAACTCTTGTAAGTATTCAATAGATTAGATGTGTAAGACCCAATTAAATTTAATTTTTTCGGCAACTGGTCTGACATTAATTAATAGAAAAGTTTGTTAGTATGCACTCTTGTAAGTATTCAATAGACCAGATGTCCAATCTGTTGCAGTATTCAATAGCTACAGGTGATGGAATACCTTAGACAAAGCCTCCATCAGTCCACTTCCCATCTGATTTCCCACTATGAGTTTTAGATTTATGATCAGGCGCATTTTCGTAGAACTCATCAAATCCATCATCCTTCTCATCACCCCAACCAGCCCAGCCATCATTGGTATGAGAGGATGTCTCCTTTGCGTCATCCTTCTTATGTTCTTTAGCATCCCAATCATCCCAGGAACTTGAGCTATAAACATTGTCATGCTCAGTCGAAGACTGTACACCGGAAGTAGAATTGCAATTTTTGTTCTCTTGTTTATCCTGATGATAACCAATCCCCTGACTATCAGTTTGTTGCCTGTTATTTTCAGTACCGGAGTTCATTCCATCGTTAGATAACTCCTCGACCTTCTGTGCAGCTAATGCCATAACCCCTTTCACGATGCCCCATGTCCTGTGTCCAATTTCCGTTGTCTTTGCAGTAACAACACTGACAGTTTCGTTCACTTTGTAATCATACCCACCCTCCTTAACCTGCAGACGAGAGGGGTGAGTGAACTTATTTCATCAACCTTGAGCATTTAGCTTCCAATAACAGCATTCTCTTGCTAAAATAATGGTAGTAAAAACAACCGCATGAAGGAAAGAACAATGAATTTAGTACACAAGAAAAACTTTTCTTAGTTGTAAACTGGCCAGGTGAAACTTAGAGCTTAGGTCCTTATGAAATCAGGAAGGCAAAAGTTTGAGACAGGCAATTTACTAAAAAAAATTCAGACAAAATACAATATGGTAGACAAGCCTACTGGTACGCTAGCAAGCAGAGGATCATGGAAAGGGGATGACACCAAAAAACAGAGGATCATTCATTAGTCATTACCTAAGTGGCAGTGAAAAGTTAAAGATCTCTCCCTCTCCCTCTCCCTCTCTCTCTCTCTCTCTCTCACACACACACACACACACACAACTTGCTACTAGGGGTAGAAACAGTATATTTCAATTTTTTCGTCAAAACATCAGTCTTACCAATCTGATCTAGATTCCAGTTTGGTCTGAATTGTTTGGGTGTGATCCAAGGTTGTGGTTATTTACTTATTTTGCCTAAAGTCACAAATTTCTAACACAAACTCTTCATGAACATTAAAACTTTAAAAAACTGAAACCAAGTCATGTGTATTCATCCAGATCTTAACTTAGAATCCGTAACGGAAGAGAGTACCTACTAAAAACAATACTCAGTAGATGCACTCAGAACAGTAGCTTTCTTCGATCGAGGGGAAATTCTAAAATTGTCCTCGAAGTACTAGTTCATTTAACCAAGTAGATGGAAGGGAAGACATTGTTGGTGATGAAACTTTAGTCTGTTGGGTTAAGCTCCAAACACATTCCTTTAGTTCAGTCAGGGCCTTTCCTCCTAATTAGAAGGGAGAGGCATCAACAGCTTCTAACTGAGAGGAGTTTCACAGTATTCTGAAAGATTACAGGCTCATATACTTCATTGTTTCCAGTTATTGGGAAATTTTAATTAGAATATACAGTATAGATTCTTGATAACAGAGGTAAACTTGTCCCTAGATGATTTTTCTTGCACAACTGAGTGCCTTAACCTTTATTCTAAATGTTCTTGTTTAAAGAAGAAAACAAGGGAACGCACCTAGTGACTTGGGAATGCTGGTATTAAACCATCTGAACAACCTGGATAAAAAAAGTGCCTGTGTCCATGTACTAAGCACACAAATGATCGAAAATAAGTTATAGCTTGCAGGGACAGGAACTATGATGCCTATCTTGGATAAAAATGTAAGTACTCAGAGAAATGGAGAGAAAAAATGGGAAGACAAAAAAAAAACGGAAGAAAGAAAAACAAAACTGGACTAACAAGAAATCCACCAAAACTCATGCCCTCAGCAGCAACTTGAGTTGACTACTCTAAAAGGACTTGAATTAAAAATTGCACATTTCCTCAAAACAAGAAAGAAATAAGGACAAGAATTAGAATGTTACATGATGCATGCATGATATACACGACATGAAATTAAAATTAATAATCTCAACTGGAAAAGTAAACAAGCGCTACAACCTATTCATCTCAAACATATTCAGCTACTCTAAATGATAGACAACTAGAAAGATCAGACAGTATGTCCGACAGTATCGAGATATAACTATCAGCTCTCTGTTAAAAGTTAACAGTTTTAATAATTCCATTTCCATGCACTACTATATGGCTCACCATGACAGTCTTTGAGATTCACAATGATGAGATAAATTTGAAATTCTAAAGCTGTGTATGGAATCCTAGTTTCATGGAAAGGCTGTACGAATTATAGTATAGTGACTTAAAAGTGAGGCAGCAGGGCACTTCATTCATGTCCTCCTAGACAAGAGCTAAATCATGAGAGAAATTTTACTTATATCAACCTCATTAATGATCTTGCATTTTCAACATTGACGATAATGATCACAATGTCTAGAAACCAGAACTGAGAAAACATGAACCACGCTCGTCAATATCCAATGCGTTCAATGCATCAAGAAAACGAACTATCCGCAGAGAGAGGACATGAACCCATTGATATATATAAAATCAAAGCACCTTGGAAGTTATTTCTTTTGTACCCGCTTGGACGGCAGTGGCAGCAGACTGGGCAGCTGATGCAGCAACTACCGACAACTTTTCAATCCCCTGAAACAAAGGAACACACGTTAACCGTAACTATGTCCTTGTAATGGGGGTAAGTGGGTTTTCAGTGTGTGTTAGGGAAAGAAAAACGCACCTGAGACATAACAGAAAACATATCGCCCTGAGAATTATTCCGTTCTGATGGCGAAGGGCTCGACCCAAACCCAACATACCTGCCGCCTCGCGACGGTGGAAGCCCTTCAGACCTGGACCCGTTCTCCGCCATCTTCCTTGCGAAAAAGCTATCCCTGTTCGCCGCTGAAGCCTCGTATTGCGTGCGCGTGTACATATCCTCGGCGGACCGCGACTTCACGGGTTTAGCTCCACCATTCCTGCCCCTGACATCTCTTGCGGATTGATTTCTCCTCAAATCGCTAGCAGACCTAATATTATCGTCGCTATCCCAGCTATCCCACCCGCCATTATCCACCTGAGAACCACTAATTCCGCCGCCACCTAATGGCGACTTCTTCCCGGAAGACCCAATCGACTCTTTCAGAACCGGCGGGTCCCGCCACGTCCGCCCCTCCGAGAGGGCTTGAATACGATCGCGGTAACTACTGGCAGCGCTGGTGTTATACTTGGCTACGATGTTGGTTTGCTTCGGGACTCCGTACTGAGCGAGGAAAGCGTTGAAGCGTTCGTTCCCGCCGACCTGCATTTTCTTGATCTGGATCTCCGACCACGAATCCATGGTGACGGAGCGGACGAAGGAGATGTGAACGCCGAGGCCTCGGTGCTTGCCGGAGCATTCTAAGCACATGAAGACGCCATAAGAAACGGACGCCCATTGTGGATTTTTCTGGGAGCAGTCAACGCACGTCCTGTTACCCGGGTGCGATTGGAGATCACGCAGTCGCCTTGTCGCCGGCGTGGCCATTGCAGAATCCGACCTCAATCGGATTCGGAGATTTCAAATTTCAGAGATCGGAGTGCCGTGAACGCTGCTTATTTCTTTATTATTTTCGTTTGGTTTTTGCTGTTATGTCTCTGCTCTTTTAGCCAACCCCGAGTGAAACGAATTTCACAGAGACCGCAACTGTAAAACCGGAACGGGGGCCGGTGCTGGTTTCCTTTCCTTTCCTTTCCCGCTGGTTAAGTGCGTGATAGATACTAACTCGCTTAAATACAAACTAATACCTTCAATTATGATAAAATGGATGATTAAAAATTTTAATAAAAAATATCCTGAATCATTGAAATGGAGCAGATGAAGGCCTTGACTAACTCAACTCATCACATTCCATCAAATGTCATGACGGAAGTTGAGAAATTTGATGGAAAATGAAGGGCATTAACGGTGTGGCGAGAGATTTGAGGAATATTTCAAATGGGTAAACAAAATTTAGTGGGATATTAAGAATATGGGACTTCAAATTTGACTTTTTTGAAGTGAAATAATTTATTTTTCATTTAAAAAAGTCACTAGTGAATTAGGAAGTTTTTCATCCCTATATTTTCGGATCTAAGGTGAATATTGGATAAGTGAAAAACATAATTCACGATTAATTAGATTTTTTCACTCATAGAGCTCCTCCCATTTCATGTCTGCTTCTCCCGTTTCACCTACAGAGCTCCTCCCATTTCACCTCTGTTCTGGCTCGTCTCTTGCCGGATCTGACTCACCAGAGATCGGGGAATGGCGTGGCCTGACATCTAGCTTTGATTCGCGCCGGCCTGGCATCTTCCGACGATTTGAGGTGGCTAGTGAGCTTCGTCAGGTGGCGGCTTGTGTTGAGGGCATGGACGGTGGCGGGTTTGAAACCCCGATCTAGAGAAGAAGAATATGGAAAAGAGAGAACCGGAGATCGCCCCTGCTCGCCGGATTTCACAAACCAGAGCGACGAATCTGGAATGACGGCTTCGATTCGCGCCGGCCTGGCTTCGATTTTGCCGCATCTGACTCGCCGAAGATGTTGAAGATTGACAACGATGATTTTTAGGGTGCCGAGTTGGAGAGAGGGAATGGGGCCGTGCAGTTTGGAAAGGTTGGCGAGGGATTTGTGTGGTCTGGTGCCGAGATGTGGGATGTTGCCGATGAGTGGATAAGGCAGTGGACTAGGTGGAGTTGTATTGCGGCCGCGGCGAGTGGGACTGAGAATGAAAATGATGACAACCAAAAGAAATTTCAGGGAGAGAGATGTTTGTCACCAAGTTTTTTTTTTTTTTTTTCATCACTCACTCAAACCTATCATTTCATTTTAAAAAAAAACAATTCACTTGTGATTTTCACCAAAATTGGATGATTTTTATTCCTCCTATTTCTGAAATTTAAAACCTCCTAATATCTAAAAGAGTGTTGGCGGAATTTGGGAAATATTCCAAATAAGGTATATGGTGTGTTTGGGGATCGTTAGCCAACTATATGTGTTGGGTTTAGGTGTGTTTTTATTTTAATAAAATCTTTGTCATCTTAAAAAAAAAAAAAAACGGTGATGCGGAGGGACTTGTAAACTTTAAAAATTAAGGCTAAGCCCCGAATTCCAAACTACTTCCTCTCACACAGCAAATTACATTTAAACCCAAACTGAATTACTAATTAATGAACAAAAGTTTGATTGATAAGCCTCCAGCTTTTGGGATGTTTTTTAGGAGTGTGTCGGTGGTAGCGTTTCTTTTAGGGAGGCATGTCGACAGCGTCAGGTTCATCACCAGAGACTCCCTCGAGATTATCACTCCCATATCTGCTCTCCTGCTCTTCCTTCCTGCTCCTTCACCCGACGTTGTTCTCAAAATTCTCGCCCATCAGACGTTCGTCGTCGTGGTTGTTCTCTGTAAGCGGCTCCTGCTCAACAGACCAGTGCAGCTAGAATAATCGGATCATTGAAATGTTGGCTTGATTTTTCTAATTATTTACTGTGTTGTTAGGTCTGGTCCGGGGAAGATAAACGGGAAGCATCCAGTGCAGCTAGATGAGGAGCAGATCGCGGAGCTGCAAGAGATTCTATGGTCGTCTGACCGGAACAAGGATGGCAGACCTAATTAAAGCTCGGGTTGTTGTTATGATCCTTGGGTAGAAGCCCAGCCCGGACCAGCTGGATTTGCTGATCCAAAAGGCGAATTCCAACAACAACAACATAGCTGGAGTTGCTGGCGGAGAAGTTCGCCTTACAACGAGGACCAACTGAGGCAGTTGTTCAATATGTTCGATCGGGACGGGAACGAGTTCATCACTGTCAGGGAGCTGACCCACTCGATGGCCAAGATCAGCCATGCCCTCACTGTGGAGGAGCTCACCGGGAACTTTCTAAGGTTGACTTAACTTTAAAAAATGACTTTTTTCACCCTACCAAATAAGCCATGTTATCGCTAACGCCCTTCATTTCTTGTCAACTTTCTTAACCTCTGTCACGACACGTGATGGCACTTGACAAGTTGAGTAAGTCAACGGCCTCATCTCTTTCACTTCAATAATTCATTCATGCTTTTATCTGTAATGTTTTTTTGTTTCAAATTCTTAATCACTTATTTTATCATAGTTCAGACTCTGTATTTAAGCCATACTAATTCGCATTTTTGGTTCTTAAATTTTACTCTAGTCCCTTGAAGATGAAATGTTTGGGTGAACTTAGTTAGAGATTAAGAAGCGTTTAAAATTGAAAGATAATAAAGAAAAAATGTGATATAAGATAAATGTAGTTTTTCATTGTTGTGGAGAACATAATTCAAAGGTATGATGGAAAAATGATGGGAAAATTTTTATCGAATA
>JBBYHH010202311.1:0-13487 GCA_038382905.1 Daphne laureola | reverse complement strand
CTTCTGGGCAACAGCATGATGAAGAATTCAGCCCAATGGGTGACTTTTGTGCAGGAAATTAGACTCGCCGCAGCAGCACAAATGGGTCATCTTGAAAAGTAGCTCTGAGACTAGGGTTTTGCACAAAAACCTGAGCTGGGCAAGAAGTCTGGAAGAAATGGTGACATTTGGGAGAAAAGTTAGGGTTTTTACTTGAAGCTCAGAAAGGAGACTAAGAAGAATAAGAGTTGAAGAGTGGGGAATTTACGGCTGCTTCTGGAGTTCGATTATGCTTCTTTTGTTATCTTTGGGGATTTCAGAGATTATTTCAGGGGATGAGAGAGAAGGTAAAGATAGAAACTTGCTGCTTTGTGTGAACTTTGAAGTAAAAACAAAAACGGGAAAAGAAAAAAAGTCACAAAAAATTCTTTTCTGAAATGTTCTAGAGAGAGAAAGTAAAGTTCTTCACTAGATAGAGAGAGTGGGAAAACTTGGAAAATATAGACAAAGGAGGCTAGAAATAAAAAATAACGCCCCTATATCTACTCTCATGCATGCTGCGTTTATACACGCACCAATTGGCCCTAGACACACCTAGGGCTAAGAACGAGTCGAGGCCAAACATTGGAGGCTCGAGCTAGAATTTGTGAAAATTAGGCAACTCGAGCACGATTTGAACTTTGTCGAACCCATTTTTCAGACTTGAGTTCGGGTTGAAGGCTTATGAGGTATAAGCGAGTAGCTTGATTTTAATGTTCGGCTCGATTAAGTTGAAATTGGCTATTGAAGCTCGAAAAATTGACATCATTCGATCAAATAAAGTTAAATTTTATGAACTCGAACTCGAACCTACCAGCTCGGCTCGTGTAGGTTCACGAAGCTATTCGAACTGAACCTCCCAAAATTGAGCTAGGCTCGTTTAATACTTGAATGTAAAAAATGACTCGAGTTTGAGACTCGTTTAATACTTGAATGTAAAAAATGGCTTGAGTTTGAGGCTCGAGAGCTCGAATCGAGTTCGAATATGCTCGATTCGCTTCTCAACCCAAGACACGCGTATCTCCGTAACCATGAAGATTCACACCTCATATCATAAATTATAGGGTAACTTACAAAAACCCCCCTGAGATTAGGTGAAACCTCCAGTTTCCCCCCTCAGTTTTGAGAAACTTTCAGAAAACCCCCTAAGGTACTGTAAAACCTTCAACTACCCCCCTCAGTAGTTAATTCCATTTAATTTTGTGTTAAATTCACGAAGAAATCACCTAATTACATCATAAATATTTTAACCCTAATAATTTTACTCTAACATTTGGGATATAAATAAAAAATTTCTCCATGAATTTAACAGAAAATGTAACTGGATTAACTGTTGAGGGGGGTAGTTGAAGGTTTTATAATACCTTAAGGGGATTTCTGTAGGTTTCCTAAAACCGAGAAGGAAAACTGGAGGTTTCACCTAACTTGAGGGGGATTTTTGTAAGTTACCTAGTGAAAAATTGGTCATTGCTTTTGGTCTTATTGCTACCCAACCAGGATCTGAGATTCGAATCATTAAGAATCTGTGGGTTTGCTTGGACTGCCATAGAGCAACTAAATTTATATCCAGGGTTACTGGAAGAGTTATTGTTGTAAGGGATGCTAATCGATTTCATTATTTCAAAGATGGTGAATGTTCTTGTGGGGACTACTGGTGAAAAATAAGTGGTAGAGTTCAGTGATCAGTGTTTGTGGCTGAAAAACTGTTGCGGTATTTAAGTTTCTCAGCCTCCAATTAGAAAGATGCAGTTGAACTAATGCCTGAGTTTTGGTTCTGATGACATGAAATGCTCAGCTTTTGTTGCAAATTAAAGTAAATTCAACCTTGCTTCACATGTAACTTAATTATGGAGTGTTATGCACATGTCAACTAGAAAGACCTTGAAATTATAAACTCCAGCTGAACCAGCCTAGTACATTATTGGTTACCCCGAATGAGAAAGTTCGCTAGTATCCAGGTTGTGATCAATTAAGGTAGGACTGCCACTACAACATCCTGATGCATCTTTCTTAGTGAAAAATCTTGGTCATGTTGACTTTCCAGCTTTCGTTCCCAATAGAAACCCGGGGGTCCATTGAATCAGTCCAGGGGAACTCATGAACTTCTACTTTGCAGCAAAGACGCTTGTAAATATGGTCCATTTGGTCTTTGCATCATACTGCAAACAAATCTTGTGTGAGTTTCTGCAAATTACAAAGGTTAGTTACCTCATTTCCTTCATCACATTTTTTAAAGGGTAACTTACAAAAATCTCCCGAAATTCGGTGAAACTTCCAGTTTTCCCCCTCAGTTTTGAGAAATTTTCAGAAAATCCCCTAAAATACTGTAAAACATTCAACTACCCCCCTCAGTAGTTAATTTTGTTTAATTGTTTGTTAAATTTACGGAAAAATCACCTAATTACATTATAAATATTTTAACCCTAACAATTTTACTCTAATATTTGGGATGTAAATAGAAAATTTCTCCACGAATTTATCAGAAAATGTAACTGGATTAACTATTGAGGGGGGTAGTTGAAAGTTTTACAATACCTTATGGGGGTTTTTGCAGATTTCTCAAAATTAAGGGAGAAAACTGGAGATTTCACCCAACCTCAGAGTTTTTTTTGTAAGTTACCCTTATTAAAATTTGAATCGAATAATAAATTTTGAAACAGTAAATAGAAACAAGATAATTATTCGCTGACTGAGGTAGTACAAATCTTCTTATATTATGCCACCCTAAAGTTGAGATGAGCTCTCACTGCTTGAACAGAATAATAACAGAAGGCCCATAATAATAAGAAGAACAAGAGGCCCATATACCCTAATAAAAGGTTTCAGATTTCTTTTCCCCTTGTGCTTTATCATCCTCCCTTCCAAGGATTCTCATTTGAAAAGAGAGAGAGAAGTATGTAAAAAATTCTAACACAATATGTATTTCCACTTTTCTAACACAATGTTGTCATCAATCGGTCATTGAACTTTTTATTCGATGAAATAAAATACTGAATTTTTTAAATTGTATCGATTTAGCTATTACGTTTGATTTCTGATAATATTTTAGAGAAAAAAATGACGTGGATGGAGAGGAAAGTTAAACATAAAGCGTCTCTAAATATTCAATTAAAAAAGTGGGATGAAGAGAGTTGAACAACTTCATTCTAACTTTATGCAGGTTTGAATGAACTTTTTATATGTTCCTTGTTAGCGACGGCAAACAGTACAATGATGAAAAGAGAGTGAGCATCAAATTCAATTGGCTGGAAAAAACAACATATTTGGGCAAGCTTCTTGTGTGGCCTTTCAATGACGACCCACAAAAGTAGTGGTTGATGTCCTGTAACGAAAAAGAAAAAGAATGCATAAATATTAGTAAAACATACCTTCTCAACTACTCACATTAATTTCAACATTCAATCAAATACAATCTTGAATCCAGTATTTGTTCTTTCCTTTGTATGAAGGAAACACTTTTGGAAAAGCCCCAACAAAATCAAGTAATACCGGGAAAAAAATGTTATTAAAAATCAGAGTTGAAGAAAAAAAATGATAGATTAAATGCTGAAAATGGAATGTTGGAAAAAAAAAATCATAGATTATTTATCATTTGCATATAAATTATTTATTGTTTTACATCAAAATGTTGAAGAAAAAAAATCATAAATTAAAGGCTGAAAATGGAATGTTCGAACCTTTTTGCAACGGAGGGAGTAACAATTTTTTTTTTTGAAAAACAACTACTTATTTTATTTATTTATCAAGAATCTTAATCAATTTTACTTCTCCAAATTTTACTCAAGAAGGATTTTATGGACACCATTTTATAGAACTCACACAAGAGCTCATCAAAAGGCTAATACATCCCAGAACCTAATGACTTGCGCCAAAAGATCCAGGGACGAAAAAGCCAAAATCAAAGCTACAAGAAGGGGAATTATAAAATGGATCACACAATCTACACTTACTTAGTTCGTTATGTGAGGTGACCGGAAATAAAGAATTAAGAAAAAATCTCGTAGGATTCCTATTTACATATCACGACCCGACAATGGGGGAGTAACAAATTAGCTAACAAAGTGCTAGTTTCATCAATTCCACCATATTTTATGATATCCTCCTTATAACTTCCACCAAGCATATCAACATCTCTGGTGTTGTATTACATGTAATGCTATCTTTCTTTTTCCACCTTCATTATAAAAATGATTCTAAAAGTGATCAAATTTTCTCCAAATACCATCATGTTTGAAGAGTATAAACATCTAAAACATGATTGTCTTTATTATAAATAAATATTTATTGAACACCATCATGTTTGAGCCATTATGTTAGGTTATTTTTTCAGTTTTCTCAATTAATTAGTTTTATGTTTGGTATTTTCATTGGTTTGTTCTTGTTTTTTTTCTCGTGGTGGCTTGACAAGTTTTCCTCTCTACTAGAACGTACACAATGAGATAATATTTAGGTCATTGAAAGCTGTTATAATATGTTTATGGTTATAGTTGTTAATTAAATAAATAAGTAAAGTATATGATCGACCGATTAATTTGTTGAAAAATTCACATGAGAACATGGCGGTTGACATTCTTAGAACTTATAATCATGCACCTCTAAACAAGCAATCTACAAGATTTGTATATCTTTATCTCTAAAGTCAACTCCAAAACAGTCTACTAGACTTGGCTTAGATTATAAATTAACGCAAATATTTAGGGTTCCTTTAGTTATGAAAAACTTTTCCAGTTTTCATTTTTAAATTTTCTTTGTAGATGTTTGATTATATAACTAATTTCTAAAAGATGAAAAATATTATTTTTTAAATTTTGGAAAACTCTATTGTTAAATTAGGAACTTGAAAGCTAGTTATATGATCAAACATTTACAAATGAAAATTGAAGATGAAAATTTAGAAAAAAATTCATAATTAAACGGACCCTTAGTGTTTAAAATGGATTATACCATTTTGTTTGAAGGGGTTAAAATTGTCTTTTCCTTCAAATTTCAGGGCTAAAACAAGTTTTGCCGTTAAATGGAGGCTTAAACCATTGCTCGGCCCCTATATTTTGGATTAAGGTACAGTTTCACAATATTTAATTTATAATTTTTTTTATGAATGTTTAGATATCGAAAATGAAAGGATAATTATTAAGAAATGGAGGTAATATATGTTTAGACAATAAAATTAAACGGAATAATTATTAAGCGACGGGGGTAGTATATGTCATCTTGTGGTGAATAGTCAGTCATTTGTGAGTTGGTGGGAACCAAAATAGTTGTTTTTTTCACTAGTATTTGTTTGGTACGTCCAAAACATTTGTATTTTATAGCTGCGTGTGTTGCTTTATTAAAAATATGTGAAAAAGGTAAGAAGTTTTTGAATTTTGATTTGATGTTTATGAAAGTACGTCCAAAATATGTTGGGTATGTTTTTTCAATTTTGAAGAAATTGAGAAGTTTATATAGGATCATATGCTCCACCAGTACTCTTAGTGATATTTCCTTTGAATGTTGAGCTTATTTCTGATGTTGAGCTTATTTCTGTTTTCGTGTTCTGTCAATCTTGAGGACTATTTTTGGTCTCTTAGAGTTTTTAGAGCTTGTACGTGGTGCTAGCTTACTCTCTAATCACTTTAGAATTTGGTGTACATGAAAGAAGAAATTGAGAAGTTTATATATAGAGGAATCTTGAGTGGATGTTTTTTCTTGATTCCTTCCCACCTAGTAACCTTTAGCGAACCAAATAGGTCTACAAAATTCTGAAGTGGAGAATATATGCCTATTGGTGAGAAGATGAATCTTGTTGATTCATGGGAGGTTGTTACTTAAAAGTTTAAAGCAAGATTGTCTACTTAGCGTGTGAAAAGTTTATCGATTGGTGAAAGACTCACTTTGTTGAAATCACTTTTGGAAAGCCTGCCCTTTTACTTCTTTCATGTGTCCGTACCTTTACTAGTCTTACCCAAACACTTGAACGATTGAGAAATAATTTTTTTCTCGGGTGGGAACGAGGAAAAACAAGTGGTCCATTGGATTTCGTAGGATAGAGTCCTTGATACATTGGAGGAAGGGGTTTAAGTGTCGGCAGTCTAAAAGCCACAAATTGGGCTCTTCTTGGAAAGTGGTGGTGGATGTTCAAATTAGATAAGGACGCTTTATGGATGAGAATCATTAAAAGTATTCATGGTGTTGATTGGGGGCTTGAGGAGGAAATAGATGAGTCGGTTGGTGGTGTTTGGGGGGCATCTTCAAAGTAGGAAAGGAGATGGATGAGGCGAGTCTAGAATTCACATGTACAAGATCTGTCAAAAGGGTCGTTGGGAATGGTCAGGAGTTTCGGGTATGGAAGGATAATTGGCCACAAAATAATAGTCTAGATGTCTCTTGTCCTAGGTTGTATGCGTTAGAAGTTGATAAAGAAGCAAAAATAGTAGAGAGAGAGAGGTGAATGGGTGAACAAGGAGTGAAAGTGGAAATGGTGTTGGAGGTGGAGATGGAAGAATTTGAGAAATTGACGGATATTTTGAAACTCGTTTCACTGTAGAAAAATAAACCAGACACATGTGAATGACTGATGAATAATGAAGGTGTCTTGACATCCGACTCTCTTTCTGCCATGGTGGACCAACAAATTCTGGAAAGGCACCCGCTGCAGGAAGTTCAATGGAACAAATGGATGCTGAAAAAGATTAATGTATTCATTTGGCGTGCTATGCACCTACATGCCTTCAACTAGCCATTCGAGGAATAGATTTACCCTCGGTAGGTTGTTCGAGATGCAACAACGAGTTGGAAACATTAGATCACTATATAATATGTTGTCCACGAGCCTTCCTCTGGTAGAATCAAGTTTCCTGCTTGTGTGATGCAGGATAATTGCAAGTTTTGATGTTGCTAGAGCTTTAGCTGTGAATATTCTGATCAAGAGCCCTCATAAAGCTCAACTTCAAGTATGAGATGCAATAAAAAAAAAAGGTGTGTGCTTGGTTTATCTGACATAGCATAAACGATATCTTATTCTCAGATAATCCAATCCTCTCAAGTTCGTGTCCATCATCAGTTCAATCGCTCAATCGCTCACATATTTATAGATCTCAAACAGATGTACCAAATTCTTTGTCACATATTTTTTATGTTATACCTATGATGACTTTAGTACTTTAACCAAATAATACTTATCTTTAAGTTAAAATTAAATTTCGTTAGTAGTTTCGATCATTATAGTTCTTATAAAATTAGCTTTTTAATAAAATATATGACAATGACTACTCTTCATGATGAAACAGGTAAAAGTTGGAGAACCATGTACATCAAAGTAACTTGTGGACGTTTACTTGAATGTTCTAAAATCATTATGTTGTCACAAATATTATTTACAAATATTTATGGTTACTCTGTTTTATTCGTCTTCTTTCTATAGTTTTTACAATATTTTTGCACGATATGATATAACTTTGAATAACGTTTTCAGATCATTTTTACTATCTTGTAACTCGATGCAACGCCGGGTCATTAAACTAGTTGGTTTATGAATCTGCTACAAACTATTCAAAATTGTTCTTGACCATGCTCTCAAACCATCTCGTATCACTCCGAGATTCTTAAATTTGCTTAGTCTAGTTCACCTCATCTATAACTTTGCAAAAGTTCACCTCCCTATGAGAGTTGAAACTGTTGCTCTTTTATTAATAAAACTCAAGTTGCTTTTCAAAAAAAAAAAATCTAATCACTAAAACTTGTTTATATTTGTTAATATAATAAAGTAAGTTGTTTTTCCGAAAAAGTTCCCACAAGGGAAAAGAAAGATCTCAAAGGAGCAAGTTAGACTTCAAAAGGTAAGTGATAAGTGCAACTTCTATCCTAATTTAGAGGGCACAACAATAATTAAGGGATATTAAAGAATATTATTGATTTGATTGTTAATTATAAAGTTATATATATTTTTTTTAATTAAGTTAATAAAAAGGTAATTTCTTTAAGGAGAAGAGATTTAGGAAGTGGTATTGGATTTGAATTAGAGAAATGTATCAAAATAGTTAAGAGGCATAATAATCACTTTCCACATTGGCAGACCGCAGACCATTAGCGCGTGTCGCCTTCAAACCCTTGACTTGATCACTATTCACACCGAACGCAACGACGTAATTAGCTTTCTCCGCCGCCGGTTCAGCCGGTCAACAACTTGCCTCACATGTCAAAGTTCTTGAACTTCTTTCTGATGCTTGCTGCTAGCGACTTGCTGAAAATCAACTCAACCCCACTTCTTATCTTCCAAGTGTTTGTTATAATGCCTCTGAGGGGGGTTTAAGATAAAACAAACAAAAGAAAATTCCCCAACTTTCTCAATCTCTCATTCATTTGGCTGTGGAGACATCTCCTTTTGTCTTTGTCTATGCAAGAAGCAAACTTTTTAGTAGTATTATTTCGGCTGCAAGTTGCAATCCAAGGTGTTGAAGTCAAAAGCCATTACCTTCCCACCTTACCTTACCTTTACTTCTCCCTCCCCGTCCTTGAAAAAGCTTAGCTTGCTCGGCTTCCATGGCGCTTTGATGCTCGGCTAATATGTCCAAAGCTACAAAACTTACATCAGAAATTTTGATTTCTTTTTAGGGTTTTCGTTGTTCTTGATTGTTTTTTTGTTGGGTTTCTTTAGCTGGTTTGGTGCTGATATGGATTTTCGGGAATTGTGGGTGGTGGTCATTTTGGCTGGACTCTTCCTCCAAGCTGCAGTGCTGAATTCACAGAACATTACATGCAATTCCAGGGATTTGAGTGCTTTGTTCGATCTTAGGAATAATTTTCAGACTGTGGTTGGAGGGTGGGCCGCCAATTCATCAATTCCTTGCTGCAATTGGACTGGCATCACCTGTGATCCTTCATCTTCTGGTAGGGTGACAAAATTGGAGCTTGGGAAGAGAAGATTAGTTGGAAGCCTACTTGATTCTATTGGTAACCTTGATGAGCTTAAAGTTCTCAATCTCTCTCAGAATTCCCTCAAGGGCAGATTACCCTACTCCTTGTTCCATTTGCCTAAGTTAGAGCTCCTTAACCTGAGTTCCAATGACTTCTCTGGCGAAATCCCACAGAGTGTCAATCTGCCTTCAATTCAGAAACTGGACATCTCCTCAAATTCATTGAATGGCTCACTGCCTTCGCATATATGTGACAACTCTACAAGAGTCCAAGTTATCAGTTTGTCTGTGAACTATTTCTCTGGCAATCTTCCACCTGGTTTGGGCTCTTGCACATCTTTAGAACAGCTTTGTATTGGCATGAATGATCTGAGTGGTGGGATTAGTGAGGACATATTTCAGCTGCAAAATTTGAGTCTTTTGGGCCTGCAAAACAACGACCTTTCTGGCGAGCTTAGTGCTGCAGTTGGTAATCTTTATAATCTTGTTCGTTTGGATATTTCGTTTAATAATTTCACTGGAAGGATTCCGGATGTGTTTGGTAGGATGGAAAGATTGCAGTATTTTGTAGCTGATTCCAATAGTTTCACTGGGACAATTCCCAGTTCTTTGTCCAATTCACCGACCCTAAATCTGCTAAATTTGAGGAATAATTCTTTGGAGGGTTCTCTTGATCTTAACTGCTCAGCTCTGGTTAGTTTGTCTTCCCTTGATCTCGGTTCCAATAAGTATGTTGGGCAGCTTCCTGATGATCTTCCGAGCTGCAAAATGTTGAAAAATGTTAATCTTGCTAGGAACAAGTTTACTGGCCCTATCCCGGATAGCTTCAGTAATTTTCACAGCATCTCTTATCTCTCCCTCTCAAATTGTAGTTTGTCCAACATTTCCTCTGCCCTTCAGACTCTGCAGCAGTGTAGGAACCTAACAACCTTGGTCCTGACCAGGAATTTCTATGAAGAAGCACTGCCTGCAGATTCTAATTTGCGATTCGAGAAGCTGAAGGTTCTTGTTATTGCAAATTGTAGACTTACAGGATCTGTACCTTCATGGTTGAACTATAGCTCCTCCTTGCAGTTGTTGGATTTATCATGGAACCGCCTGAGTGGAACTATTCCCGCTTGGCTAGGAAGCTTTGAGCGGCTCTTTTACCTGGACTTATCCAACAACTCTTTTGTTGGGGAGATCCCGAAGAGCATAGCTGGATTGCAGAGTCTTATCAACGTGAGCATCTCAGTGGAAGAGCCTTCACCGGACTTCCCCTTTTTCATGAAGAGAGATGAAAGTTCAAGAGGTTTGCAATATAATCAGATTTGGAGATTTCCCCCTCTTCTTGACTTTAGCCTCAACACTCTAAATGGAACTATTTGGCCAGAGTTTGGGAATCTGAAAAAGCTTAATGTGCTTGATTTACATTCCAATAGATTATCGGGGAAAATTCCACCATCTCTGTCAGGAATGACTAGCTTGGAAGGTCTGGATCTGTCAGACAATAATCTGTCTGGGCTCATACCACCATCCTTGGAAAGTCTGAGCTTTCTCTCCACATTTAGTGTTGCGCATAATCGACTTTCTGGGAAGATTCCATCTGGAGGTCAGTTCCCAACATTCCCCAATGCAAGCTTTGAAGGAAATTCTCTTTGCGGTGATCATAGAAATCCTTGTACAGTAGTTCCTTCCGTTGACAACAATCATGGATCAAGAAGACGATCGAAAAGGAACACAAATGCAATCGTTGGAATGTCAGTGGGGATTGTAGCTGGGATAGTTTTTCTTCTCTCCCTCATGTTTATGATTATACTGCGTGTGTATAGTCGAGGAGAGGTCGATCCTGAGAAAGATGATCTGGATACAAAAGATGTGGATGAACTTGGTTCAAGGTTAGTTGTCCTTTTCCAGAACAAAGAAGATTACAGAGATCTCTGCATCAATGATCTTTTGAAATCTACCAACAACTTTGACCAAGCAAACATTGTTGGCTGTGGGGGTTTCGGTCTGGTTTATAAAGCCATCCTCCCTGATGGCAGGAAGATGGCTGTTAAAAAGCTCTCTGGTGATTGCGGGCAGATGGAGAGAGAATTCCGCGCTGAAGTAGAAACTCTATCACGAGCTCAGCACCCGAATCTTGTCCATCTTCAAGGGTACTGCATGCATAAAACTGACCGGCTCTTGATATACTCTTACATGGAGAACGGTAGCTTGGATTACTGGTTGCATGAGAGGCTTGATGGTCCGGCATTGTTAGACTGGGAAACAAGGCTTCAAATTGCTCAGGGTTCCGCAAGGGGTCTTGCATACTTGCATCAGTCTTGTGAGCCACGGATTGTTCACCGAGATGTGAAGTCCAGTAACATCCTCCTGAATGAGAAGTTTGTAGCTCATTTGGCCGATTTCGGCCTCGCGAGACTCCTGCTCCCGTATGATACCCATGTTACCACTGACCTTGTTGGTACATTGGGGTACATTCCTCCCGAGTATGGCCAGGCCTCGGTTGCTACCTATAAGGGCGATGTTTACAGTTTCGGGGTTGTGCTTTTGGAGCTTCTTACCGGGAAGAGGCCTATGGACATGTGCAAGCCGAAAGGGTCTCGTGATATGATCTCTTGGGTGATTCAGATGAAGATTGAAAACCGAGAGAGCGAGGTTTTCGATCCGTTCATCTATGACAAGCAACATGATGAGCAATTACTACGGGTTCTGGAAATCGCATGCCTTTGCTTAAGCCAAAACCCTAAAGTGAGGCCTACAATGCAGCAACTTGTTTCATGGCTAGACAACATTGATGCTGGTGAAAAAACCAGTGAGTAACTTGCTAGAAATATGGTTGTACAGTTAGAGATACTTCTCCTCCCTCCATTGTTAAGGGAGGAGGAGGACTATAAGTAGTGCCACCATATAGTTGTTTCAGATATTCAAAGAAATTCCTCATGTAAGTAGTGCCTGGTACATTCTGCTGCCATTCCTTCTGAAGAATATACAGATAAATCTAACAAAAATAGAATGCTTATATGTACACATAATGCGTCTGATTTTCTTGTATTTTTTTTTTTTTAATTTAATTTTTTATATACTGACTGTCCTGGAAATTTGGTCTAATTCAAATATGAAATGAAGAAACATCAAGTTTGTTTGCTTTTGGCTCTTAAAACCCTTGGTCCCTTGGTTGGAGATCTGAGTAGAATGAAAGTTGAATGAACTGTTTCAGTTCGTCTCGGGCTCGGCTCGACTAAAAATTTGTTCGGGTTCGTTTATATTATTTTCAAGTCAAGTTTGAATAAAATTCTAAGTTCGATAGATTTATGAAATCTAACATGAACAGCTTAATACTCGACTCAGCTTGATTTTATTCTAACTTTTTTCATTGACAGTTCGAGCTTGACTCAAGTTCGATTAATTTAAAGTCCGTTCAAGCTCATTCATATTATTTTCAAGCGAAATTTGAACACAATTTCAGGTTCGATATAATTTTCAAACCTAAAATAAATAATCTAGTACTCGACTGGACTTGTTACATCTGAGTAAATTGGATTGGTTCATCTTGCTCTTGCAAAGACCCCATAAATGTTTTAATTGGAAAGATTAAAACGTAAATTAAGTAATTAATGGAATTTAGGAGGGCTGGTTGCTGTTATTTTTAGAAGTAAATCATCAATGAAGTTGGTATCTTTTAGTCAATATTTCCTGTATATTTTTCTTGACAATTTGAAGATAATGATATTGTTACTTCAAGAAGTTTCTATTCTTTTTGTTTATCTGGTTATATAAAATTGATTTTATTTGAGAAAAGAAATGTTGGTTAAGAGTGGAAATTGTTGGTCATACACACATGCAGTTAGATGGTCAACCAAGACACCATATTTTATAATCGTTTAAGCTTAATTTGTTAGTATTTCTCTATTGGTATTTGAAGTCTACAATTACTTGCCACTTTTGAAATATGGTAAGGCACAATTTGTCCAAATTTAAGTACAACTCTCTCCGTCTAATAAAGATCGTACCTTTTTTTTATTATTTTTATAATTTTTAATCTATAATTTAGTTTTATAAATTCATATAGATGTCAAGTTAAATGATTTATATATTTCTCATAACTTATAATCTAAACTTTTTATATATATATATATATATATTATTAATTGGTAAAACCTGTTTTACAAGTGGACTCTGATGATATTCAATTCAAACCTTGCAAACTCCTTTTGGAGGCGTTGGTTTGAAGTCCATCATGTATTGAGCATCATTAGTCTTAGGCATTATTAGTCAAAAGAGTTGAATTAGAGTATGAAGTGGTATCATGAATTATCCTATCTTTCATTTACCAACCTTTCTTTGAAGACAAGTTTATACATACATACATACATACATACCATGCATGGATTTGCATAAATAAACATCCATGCATGTCATACTCAAAATTGGGGATAACTGCAAATTCAGTCTTATAGGTTTGCAATTTTTAACAAATCAATCCTCTATGAAGTCCTAAAACTTTTAGAGTAGAATTTTAGGACACTAAACTTTTCAGTTTTGCACGTTAAAGACCATGAACTTCTCAAACTGTCAATTTACACAAACTTG
>JBBYHH010202200.1:0-13488 GCA_038382905.1 Daphne laureola | reverse complement strand
TTGATTAATGTAAATAGTGTCCTACTTGGTTTAGAAGTTACAAACATAGTAGGAGGAGAATAGTTATGTTATTTTGTGAGGCAAGTAATAACTTCTTTAATACTCCTCTTGAAGTTGGAGTAGGAGGGTTGATCATGCCCAACTTTAGGCCCAAGATAGTCTAATTGTTCTCTTCCAAAGGCTTCAATGAGCATATTTGCAAGAAGTTTGGTGTTGTTATAGGGAGGCTTGATTGAGGTTGACTTAGTATCTTTTCCATCACAAAATGACCATCTATCTCAATATGCTTTGTCCTTTCCTGGAAAATGGGATTTGAAGCTTGATTGTTACAGTAAGTCCCGTTGATAACTGCTCTCTCTGTTCCAGTCATTGTTTGTTGTTGAGACACTGTTAGATATTTCAAGAGTGAAGATAGATCTTCAGTGTGAAGTGTTGAAAGTTAGGATTCTGCAGCTAGTTATTCAAACAAGGCAGGTAAAGAGTGAAGCCTGGAAAGAGATGCAGGAAGAAGGAGGTGGCTTGAGGACCAAACAGTTGAATATCAGATCAGATCAGGAGTTCTTTTGAATATTAATTAAATTCTGTTAGTTGTCTTAGTACTATTAGGAGTATCAACTGAACTAGAAGTAGGAAAACTTGTTGCATGTATTTATGGTGTGTTCTTGTTCTGTAGCACTCAAGTTTGCCTTCTTTGGTTTAAAAGACTGAGTTTGAGTCCTTTCTCCTCATGTTTTCTTGTTCCCTGACCACCAATCAGGATAGGTCATGAGTGTGAAGTCTGTGAAGTGCCCCATCTGACCAAAATGGCCAGACTTGCTCATCTTCCTTTCTTCTTTGTATTTAAAAAATGTATTAATTAGTGGTGTATCATAATGAATGAAATTGTGAACAGGGTAAATCTTGTTTGTTGTGATATAATTGTTTGTTTCCACTTTTCATGCAGCATAACCTGTTGCGTTTAAATCCATCCTAATGATGCAGTACTTTAATCTCTGATCTTCCCTTTTCTTTGTGTAGATGCAAGGAATTTCGTTATTTAATGGATGATCCATGCGTTTTGGCTGATGCGTGCCTCCCTATACGCGATTCTTGGTCTCCTTCTAAGGCTGTTCTTGAAGAGAAAATGAGGAATTTGGGGAACATACACATTTTGTTTAGAGATGGCCTGGTATTTCCCTAAGTTTTTGTGAATGATATTGAGAAATCAGTACTTATCTTGTTTGTTGTGATTAATTTTTAGGTTTTATGATTAATTGTTTGCTTTCCTCTTTTCATGCAGCATACCCTCTTCTACAATAATGGTTCTAGGGAACAATGGCTTGCCCTGTTAGAAGAAGCTTGGAACAGGGGATACGTTGAGGTGGCTTACGTTCTGGGAGTCATGTATCTCTGCCAAACACGTCCACGAGTTAAGGAAGGTGTGCAATTTTTTGAGGCTGTCAAAGTAAGAGGCGCCCTTCGGCGGAGCCGGGTGAAAGTAATTAACCTCTTCAGTACCTGGCATTTTCGTTATTGGGTAGAAGCCAGATATGTCCAGGGCTGCAATTACCAGACTCCTCCAACAATATTTTATCAGAAGAGGGGCAAGAAGAGAAGTTGGTGTTTTGATCTCTGCGACTAGAGAGAAGTGAATGACTGTGGGATATTCAATATCAATCTTGAGATTTTCTTTTTCGATGGTGGATCGATCAATCCAAAAAATGTATTCACTATTTAAACATTTCACAACCATGACTACGAACTTGTCATTTAGCTACCTTAGGTTTATACTTTCGCTTTTTAGCTGCCATCTTGGGGGACTTACTGGGAGTGGTTACTACATCAGTGCTGAGAGCTTGGTCTAAGTCATCATCACCAGGAATAGGAGCACTTTGAGAGAGGTCCATAGAAATGAGATGTGTTCTTATAACATCACTTCTTTCGGACTTAAAAACTTCCTCTATCGCTGAACTGTGCCATCCCATACGGAGGCTCACATATGTCACTTCTGTTCTTACTGTGAGATTTCCTGGAATTTCTTCAACAGTTTGATTGGCTCTTATAGGCTGACGTCTTGCAGGCTGATCAATTTTATCAGCCACAGTGCGGTGCCATAAAATGGCAGAGTAATTAAGGCCTTTGTACACTTCATTATCCTCGGTTGCAAGAAACTTTACAAACAATTTACACTTTTTCTTCCCTTACCTCCACTGCAAATGGAAAGGAAAGGCATAGACTGTTTCTCAATAACACAGATACAAAGCGAATATAAAACCTCCAAATTAGGCTCATTACCTCTGACTTAACATGCTTATCAAATTTATGAGGCTTGTACATCCAGTAGCATACGAACACGCCACAGTCAAAACCATTCGGTTGTCTGCTGAAGACCTTCAGCAAAATTTCAAGAATCTAAACTCGGTTGGGTTAATTATGACATCCATTGCGGTGCACTGCAATAAAATTAGAAGAGGAATAATAAAATTCTCGAGTAAAGTAGATATTTTTATACAATTTAGCACATCTTTTCTTCCAAATGACCAACAAAATGACCCTAAGATTGGTCAATCAACAAATGGAACTATAGGAAAGGGGCCTAAAGATTCTTTTCGACGAATTACATGGGGTATGAAAGTAGTCGTTGAGACATATTAGGGGTGCTAAAATGAGTTGCCAAAAAATGACATACATTGTCACCACAGGGACGTCTTCAACACTCTTCCGCTTACTCATGCTTGCAGATGTTCGAATTCCACTTCAACCTTTCATCCACAAACTTCAAAACCCTAACGGTTCAAGGGTTACAGTTTCATAAATCAAACTCAGGACGCACTCACAATCTGTAAAATGTTATGAGAAACGTCTATCTCTCTCGCACAGGTGATTCAAAGAAACGTGAAAGGAAAGCTACTAAACAGATTTTGAAGGTGTGCGTTTGAAGTTATGGAAACTGAAGTGGGAGGAGTAGTGGGAATGGGAAGTTGAGTTCCTAACAAGGTACGGGTTCACAAACGGCGTTCTAATTTTAACGTTAAACCAAAAAATGACGACGTTGTGTTTCATCGTGTACAACATAGATCCTGAAAGTGGTGGTGGTCCATTCAGATGGCCCTAACATGGGTCGTCGACTGTCATTAGGGCCTGAACATGTGTAGCTGGAGCCAGTGGCCAATGAATTGGTTTCGCAAATCGACCGTGGACTACTTCATAGGTACCAAATATGACCCGTGGCGACTGAATTGGGTCCTCAAAATAGCCGCAGACTACTTCATAGGTACCAAATATCACTCGTGGCCACTGAATTGGGTCCTCAAAATAGCCGCAGACTACTTCATAGGTACCAAATATGACCCGTCGCCACTGAATTGGGTCCTCAAAACAGCCGCAGACTACTTCGTAGGTACCAAATATGACTCGATGACTAAAATTATGGGCCCAACAAATTGGGCCTCTATATGCAGTCCAAACATATGTCCGCTTAAATAACAAGGAAGGTCATCCGTGAGTCAGTGACAACTTACTAGAAAGTCAACAAAAGTAAAAATGTGTCGGAGGCCAATGTTTGGGGTCCTCAAGAAGTCCACCGACTATCATGTCCATTTATGGACTCTAAAAATCCTCTAGAACATCATTTTAGGTGCCTTAGTGTTCTCCAGAGGAGAATTTTTGGTACCATTCTGTTCACCAGTGACCATCATGTCCAGTAAAATTCACACATTATTCCTATATTTTTAATTTATGCAAATCAAACCCTAGCATTGTTTTTCCTCCATACTCACCATCTTCTTCAACATGATAACTCACTTCACACCTCCACTGCTCCTCTCACTTCTTCGATAATTCGCCGCCACAAGGATCGAGTTCATGGTCGAAAAATGGATGAGCAGCATCCGGATTTGGGGCCTATCAGACTCAAGTGTTGGGAACTACGAGAGCTCGATCTTTGGGAAGCAAAAGCGGGATACGAATTGGACTGGAAGTCCATAGATTCCACAAGAAAGACTCATTTGCATAACCTACCCACTATTTCGCAGGCCAACACTTAGGGCGCAAACATCAACAGATTTTAGAAATGCGTGTTTATGTCTAACAAAAGGTTCCAATTTTTTCCTAATTGGAACGATGCCGAGAAGGGGAGAAAGAACGAGTTTCACAGCAGAAGCAACGAGAACTCGTTCTGGAAGCCTACTCGTTCTCCGAGCAAGAGATAAAAAAAGAGGTTTGAAACAAACCCACAGACCCGAAACACCTTACAAAGATCGCATTCGATGTCGCCATAAAATTCATCAGACAAGCAGAGATGAAGTCGGAGACGATTGAGAAGGTGGAGAAAGATACAAGGATGGTGGTGACGTTGGAGACTTCTAAAAAATTGATAAACTTTGTAAAAATTATAGGGTTATGGGATTAAATTATAGAAATTATTAAAGATTAAAGGTTAAATTGTAGACATTATTAAAGATTAAGAGTTAAATTATAAAAATTATTAAAAATTAAAGGTTAAATTATAAAAAGAAAGTTTCACTACCTCATATACTCAAATTACATACTACCGCAGATTAGAGAGGTCTTATAGTTTCAATATGCAAGGATGGCAAAGGTAACGTGGCATCATATATGAAAATAAGTGGATTCTACCATTCCTGATTGATTTTTTTTCATGCTAAACACGTGCAACTATGTAATTATCTTGTTAAAAAGAAAACAGTATCACCAAAGCATGTAAAGCATGTAACAAGTCCATGCGATGAATTATACGGAAATGATTCAGTCGACCGAATAAAAAAAATTCGACAGCCACCAGAAAACTCAATCGCAAATAAAAAATCGTTGGTAAACCATCCTCTGATATCAATTATTTGATTAATTCTATTCAATTCATCATAAATTAATATCATTTTGACGAAATTGATTTGAATAGTTAAATACAATAATTAAGGGATTAATCTCTGTCTATGCGTACTTTTAATTTTGGAAAGAACTATAAATCCTAAGTGTGGCTTCTACCCTCTCTTTCCTCTTTCTTCCGTGCGTTGTTCAATGGTGTCGAACATATCCTTTTCTGTTATGTGTGTGGTGGTGGTTAGGTTGATGTCAACACCCACTATTTATAAGAGAGAGAGTAGGGAAACCTAATCACATTCTAATTCTTAATCTCAATAGTCATCATATTGGGCTGAATCTAATTAGAATTAGTCCATTAGTTACATGGACATATTATTAAACTATTAAAATAATTTAACACAAACTGCTCAAAGAACTGAAACATAATAGGTGACTTCCTCTCTTACATGTTTTTCTCTTCCAAAGAGACACATAAGTAATTGATGATACCTTGAATGAGAAGAATTGGATCTTGGCTACACAAGAAGAGCTAAACTAATTCAAAAGAAATGATGCTTGGGAGTTATTCCAAAACCCAAGGATCATTCCATCATTGACACAAAGTTGATTTCTAGAGACAAGCTTGATCAAAGTGGTGTGTTTATGAGGAATAAAGCAAGGCTAGTTGCTAAGGGTTATTCCTAAGAAAAATGCATTGATTTTGTTGAGACATTTGCACGAGTAATTTGGATGGTAGCTATCAGAATGTTGTGTGCATTTTCCAACTTTCTTGACATTAAACTTTTCAAATGGATGTCAAGAGTGTCTTCTTAAATGGGTTTAGAAAAGAAGTTGTTTTTTTAGCAACCACTTGATTTTGAAGATTCTCATTTTCCTAATCATGTTTTTAAACTGAAAAAGGTTATATATGGATTATAACAAGCACCTAGAACTTGGTATGAGAGAATAAGCACTTTCTTAATTGAACATGGATTTACAAAAGTTAATAAACATCACTCTCTTCATTAAGTCCTGTAGCGTAGACATGTTAATTGTTCAAATATTTGTTGATGATATTATATTTGAATCAACTAATGCTTTTCTTTGTGATGAATTTCCTAAGTTGATGCAAGGTGAATTCGAGATGAATATGATGGGCGAACTCAACTATTTCATTGGCCTACAAATCAAGCAATCCATAGATGACATCTTCATCAATCAAGCCAAGTACACAAAGAAAATACTCAAGAAGTTTGGATACTCAAATGCTAAGTCAAGCTCTAATCCTATGAGTGATATTTCCAACTTGGATGAAGACATTGTTGGTCAACATGATAATCAGAAACTCTACAAACAAATGATAGGATCTTTGCTCTATCTAACATCAAGTTAACTTGATATTCTTTTTAGCGTGTGCATTTGTGAAAGAGTCTCACTTAAGTTTGTGAAATGAGTTTTCAGATATCTGGTTGATACTTCAAACATTGGTTTGTGGTATCTAAAGGAGATACTCTTTGAGCTTCATGGCTTTACAGACCTAGACTTCATAGGAAGCAAGGTTGACAAAAAGTCAACAAGTTCGTCAGTTCCTTGGCAACTGCTTAATATCCTGGTTATCAAGGAAACAGGACTCAGTTGCACTATCAACTGCTAAAACTGAGTACATAGCGATTGGAAGTTGTGTAGCTCAGATTCTATAGACAGTGCAACAACTTAAGGATTTGGCTACACCTTCAAGAACATGACTAACAAATGTGACAACACCAGCGCAATCCACTTGGCTAAAAACTTGTACATCACTCCAGAGCAAAACATATAGAAGTGAGATACCACTTCACTCGAGAGCATTTTGAAAATGGTGATGTCTTTCAAGAGTTTGTGGACATTGAACTTCAACTTGCGGACATCTTAACCAAACCATTGAATGAAGAAAAAATCACATTCATCAAAAGGGAGTTGTGCATGAGCAACCAACGGTAAGTTCATGTATGATTTCTACTCCTTATTGGAAACAAAAATAGGAGATTATGGAAATTCATTTCATAATGATACAATTTGACAATTTTCATAGTAAACTTGTGCAAAATATCCCAACAAAATTAGTTCTTAAAACGTTTTTCTCTCGAGTTTTGAAAGACTGAAGTACGTCAACATATTGATGGTACTTGTGTTTTAAGCTCAAAATTGCTTTTAATTGTTCGATAATTTTTATTTTCTATTAAAACCTCAGTTCTTCTGTAATGCACGTAATTGTTTTTTTTTTTTAAATCTTATTAACTTGGGATGCACGGACATATAGTGTTATATCACTGCACTTGTTATATTTTCATGTCTCATTGATCTATGATGTTGCGGAAGCATCCCTTTGTTAGTATAAAGTACAGACTTGTTCTGGTGGCTCGCTAACCGTTCAAAGAAAAATCAAATTGGTTGCTCTTATATGTTGCTTACCTTCATCAACATGTAAACGGTCACGAAGTCATACTAGTGATCCTGCCTACTGTTTTGAACTTGTTCTCTACTGCTCAAACCTTTTTGATTATGATAAAAACGGGGAGAATATGTTCAAGAAGTAAAGATGAGCTTTAAACTTAAAACATTTTTTCAAAATCACCGTTGTTCTTAAAAAAACAAATTCTAGGAGGGAGATTCCTCTTAGGCGGTGTTATCCTTAAAAATATTTCAAATATTTTTGAAGTGTTTTATTATCATCAAAAAGGAGAGATTGTTGAGGCTTTGAGTTTGATGATTCAAAAACATTTGGGCTTAATTGGAAAGATTTGAAAAGATACATGGCTTCATAAGCAATGTTGTAATTCAGTTTTAATATAGTTAAATTGTTAGGGCTTTATTGTAAATTGTTAGAAAGTTCAAGGAATCAATTTGTTATTAGTTATATTTTAATTTCATAAAACTAATCGATATATCACTTTAATTGTTTGAATTAGATTAAACTAGACTTGAATTTTGTTCAAGTTCATGGTTAGACTTTGAAGGATCTCGCACTCTACATGGAGGATATATGAAATCTCAGTTTCCATAAAGTTTAAGTAAAGATTGGATAGATATCGAATCTGATCACGAAAGGAAAGAAATCAGTTTAGGTTGTACACATCAAGTTTCGTCAATATGTTGAAAGTATTAAACTTAAAGAGAAAATGATCTAGAATCAGCATAGATTGACCCATAACTGAAAGATGTTATGAATCAAGCATTCATTCCATGTCGGAAAAGCAAATATCTTGAAGAGATCAAGATCTGGAAAGTAATTTGTGAAACAAATTAGCAAAGAACTTTCAAGATTGTCTTCTTGATGTTGACAGTAAAGACCAAATGAAGAACTAAGGAGTCAACAGCAACGGTCCAAAATCACTTTGAAAGGCCGAAACGAGCGAGATCACAATTTATCATACTCAGCAAATCGATCAAACGCCAATATAAATGCTTTATCCATATCAAAGCATTTTTAAGCCTATAAAAGTAGAAGAGTTCAAGCATTTCGATCGAAGACATCACATTCTGCTCTCTCTCTCTCTCCCTCAATTTGCTCTATACCTTTATGTTGTACAACAAGACAAACAAACTCTGTTCTTCAAGGATTGGTTTTGTCATCAAAAGTTTTGCTTCATTTTTAAAGGATTTTGGAAAACCGATTATGCTTTCAAGCTCTAAGTTTTCAAAGGTTTTTCTTTTGTGCTTAAACTGAGAGTGTTGTGAAACTAGTTTTTCAATGTTAAACCGGTAAGTCCTCCCAAGGTAGTGGATGTGTTGCTAAGTTTTTCTCTCAACGTGTTGACACCCTAGTTCTGTTCTAAGTCTTGTTAGTGATGCAAGGTTTGTGTAAGTCTTATTAGTCAGGCATCTTTGAAATAAAATTGTTAGTCAGGCACCTGTAAAGAACTGTTTATCAGGCATTGAGAAAGTCATGTTAGTTATGCAAATAGAAAGACCTGTGTATCATGCAATTTGTATTAATCATGTGTATCAGGCATCATCTATAGTGGATTCAAACTCTCAAGTGATACTTGGGGAGAGGACGTAGGTTAATATGACCTAACCTCTATAAATTCTTGTGTGATCTTTATACTTGTTTTACTTTTCTTTTTCATCAATGTGTTAACACTCTTCTTTCTGTCAACGTGTTGACGATTTGAAAGGTTTTGTGTTTTTAACTTAAAAAAACATTCAATGCCAAAACCAATTTACCCCCTCTTGGTTACATCTGGAACTTCAAAGATGAGCAACACCTTTCCTTCTATCGCGCAGGAAAAACAAAGAGTCACTAAAAAAGTAAGTGAGTCACAGAAGTACTCCGTCTCAAGATAGCTACAACCTTAATTTCACCCAACCTCTTTGCACGGTAAAAAATGGACGAAAAGGCTTTTTTCACAAATAAGAATTAAAATGGGAAAAGTGGGTCAACTTGTCGTAGGCTGGGAGAAGCCTCAAACCGATGAGAAGGGGACATGTTAACCAAAATTGAGACCGTAGCTGACTCCATGCATGACATAACCACTCAACCCACCCAACAAGAAATCCCAGATGAAGCATAATATCTTGAAGGAAACTCCATTCCACACAATCATATGGTTTGGTCAAGTCAAGTTTGACTATCAAAGCCCCTGGACGGTTGAAATAAAGTCCATTATTTGAATTAAATATCTCCAAATTGATCAATTCATTATCCATTAAAGGGTAATCAGGGACGAACACACTCTCTTATTTAGAAATAATCGTCATCATAACAGGTTTCAAAAAATTAACAAGAACTTTGGTGACAATCTTATAAAGCATATTACAAAGACTGATAAGTTGAAAACCATAGAAATCTCGAGGTTCCTTACACTTAGGAATAAGAGCGAGGAAGGTATGATTGAGATGCGATGGCATCACTCCTCCGTTCAAAATTCCTAGGACCAATTCAGTTACCAATTTGATCAGTATGCAAACAAGTACACATTTTCGTAGTGTTTTAGACTATAAATCCATCATTTGAGCGTCCTTATGCCTATTGAAATGCATTTTGCTTCTAAATTCTGAAGTTTTGTAGGTACAAGTGTCTGGAGGTGAAAAACAAGCAAAATGACACTTTTTTGGGACATCGAGACTGATTTCAGTTGATTGCGGGTCAAAGCATAAAGTCTCAGGTCAACACGGAGGGTCAAAGTCAAGAAAAGGAGCAAAAATGGAGCTGATGGCGAGCCAACATAGCGCAACCCTAGATCGGGGGTCGCACCAGCCAACCTAACATGGCACGACCTTGACCCCCGCGCACATCACCAGCCCTGCACTATCACGCCAAAGAAATTACACAGTGCGACCCTTGCGCGACCTTTGACAAGTGAGGCGGTTTCCCAAAGATTTCAAGCAAGTGCCCATTTGTACATTAATTCCCTTGTCCCAAAATTGCCCTTAGGGGAAATTTAGGACCATAGATTTAGTATTTAAAGACCTTTAGTCTAGGGTTTAGGAATGAACATTGGGAGTTATGAATTTTATCAGATTTGAGGCTTATTTCCAGCTAGGTTTAAGCACTTCAACCCCAATTTCTTGGGGGGTTGAAGCTTTCTTGGGTGATTTCTCATCTTTCTCTCTTCTATTTCATCATTCCTTTTTCTATTGATTACTATTTTTTAATGATTCCAGCATTGATAGAGGCACATGAGGTACTATCTTCCTAGTCTCTATTTTTATTTCCCTTCCATATGTTTGCATATATGCTATACATTGTGTTTGGGGAAATTTATATGTATGTCATGTGGGGATTAGATGATATCCCTAATGATGTTTTTATAATCTTTAACACACCTAACAAGCATCTAGTTTTTATCTTTTTAGGATAGACATACTTTTCTTTGTTTTCTTGAAAATTAAGTAAATAGTTTTCAAAACCTCTAAAAAGTATAAAAATGGAAATTTTGTGAGTAAGTCTTTGGATAGGATAAGCACTTTATGCTTTCAATGATGGACTAGCTTCTTAAATACTTAGGTTGAGTAGTGATATAGAAAGATCTTCTTGCTAGGAGATTCTAATTGTGCTAGCTAGTAGACTTTGGGTGTCGCTTTGCTTTGAGATTTGATTAGTACTCATCAGTTGATGGTCTTTGAGTTATGAAAATATTTACATGTAGGAAGGAAACGGACTTTTTGGTTGATAACCACCTTAGAATTAGGATTTAGCTTCTGGATGAGTATTTTTCGATGGTACCTAATGTTGTATCTGAAGTTTGTTGTTGAAATGAAGGTCTATGGGTCTCACGACTCTAGTCCGCTCAATTAAAGGGAAAACTTATGGTACAAGTATACGCTAAGTCGTACCTTAGGATGGTTACTTGCACCCAGGATGATACTTAGAGATATTTTCGGCTACACCATATGGCCTATAGTCCCTCTCTTAGGTTTCCATTCCAAGTGCTTAGGTAACCACCCTTACACTTAGAAAAGATTCAAAAAGGTGAAAAATGGTGCCAAAAACAGAAGCACACCAAAAAAAGAGTGAGAGACGGCCAATGTGTCGGTGGCTATCTGGCCTAATAAAAGACTGCCAATGAGCAGCAACAAAAAAATATCCAAAAAAGAGGAACTTCAAGGAATAAAATGGGAAGTGTGAGGAAAAGGGCAATACATATTCACTAGCTAAATCCCAAGTCTTACTCGGGGTTGTCAAAATGGCGGTCCGAGTCTTTTCTTGGGAGTGAAATAGTACTCAAGGCCTTAAACCGTGGTGATTGTTCTAATTAAACTTTTAGCAAATGGTCACACTTAGCCCACTTGCAAACCTAGCAAGTTAGGCTTTTCTATAGAGGTACTTAGACTAAGGTGAATGGTGATGGTCTTAGAAAGTATTTAAAGAGCTTTGATCCAATTGCTTGCTCAGACAAAAAAAATCAATAGTTTTTTAATAAAATGTGTGAAGTTGTAAATAGGCGTCTTTGAGTATTTGATTTCCTAGATGCTTGAGTAGCTAAGGGACTAGCAACAACTTGGGTTTGGGGGTGTGATCAGTGTGCAAACTTGTACACATTTCTGTAGTATTTTAGACTATAAAACCATCATTTGAGCGTCATTATGCCTATTTAAATGCACTTTGCTTATAAATCCCAAAGTTTTGTAGGTACAAGTGTGCGGAGGTGAAAAAGGAGAAGAATGACACTTTTTGGGGACATCGAGACTAATTTCAGTTGATTGCAGGTCAAAGCATAAAGTCTCGGGTCAACATGGAGGGTCAAAGTCAAGAAAAGGAGAAACAATGGAGTTGATGACGAGCCAACATAGCACGACCCTAGGTTGGGGGTCACGCCGGCCAAGCTAACACGGAGAAACCCTAACCCCTGCGCGCACCAACAGCCTTACAGGATCGCACTGAAGCAATTGCACAGCGGAACCCCTATGGCGCGACCCTTGAGCGACCTTCGAAAAATGAGGCGGTTTTCCAGACATTTCAAGCAAATCCTCATTTGTACATTAATTCCCTTGTCCCCAAATTGCCCTTAATGAACCCTTATGATATGTAATTGGTTAAGGGGAAATTTAGGACCACATATTTAGTATTTAAAGACCTTTAGTCTAGGGTTTAGGAATGAACATTGGAACTTACGAATTTCATCAGATTTGAGGCTTATTTCCAGGTAGGTTTTGAAGAATTTATGACCTTTAAGATTCTCAATTACATGTTCATTTTCATACGAGTTCATGGTTACATCGAAGATTCAAAGGCATGATACAACAAACAATCATGCATAATTTCTATAATAATATACAAGAAATATAGATCAAAGATTTCAAGGTGATGCCGAAATATTAGTACCTTTCACCTTGGAAAACAGCTTAAGGAATATACAATTCCTTGCTCCTTAAACGTAAGCTCCTTCCTTGCTTGATCATGATTCACCTTCTTGAATTCTTCTTATGGTGTGTCTGACAGAGGTTCTCAAATTGAAGAGAAGGTGATGGACCTCCGTGCGTAGGCCGACGCTAGTGCGTAGGGGTTCGAGGAGGGCTGGCTACGCTACCGGTGGCAGGCGGAGCAGCTGTTTCCCGAGCTTAATTTTGACTCGCTAAATATGTTTGCTTGTGAGGAGCCTTATGTAGATACTCTCCTCCAATAGGGTTGCTCTCATAGTAAGTTAGGCCCTGCGGCTCTTGTGGGGGGGGATGGAGTCTCCGACGTTGTGGACGACCATGTCCCCAGCAATGTAAAGTAACTGAATTAAGTGAATGATTTGTGTACCTACTTTGTATTCTGGATTGTTAATTTGGCTATGAGTACCAGTGCCACGTAAAGTTTGTTTGTATTGCTTTGCGTGCGCGTGAGACCTAAAGTATGATTCATGGCGGTTGCAAGGTCGGAGAAAGCGCATGTGCGTTAGTTTGCTCTGACTATTTAGGTGCAGAGGGCACATGCATCATGCGACTGTTTGGCGCAGAAGTGTTCCTACGGTGTGGCCTAACAAGGCCTTAGGCTATGTTGAAGCCTTAGCGTCCGTTCTGACCGGTCAGGTGCAGAAGGCGTGTGTGGCGCGTGCCTATGGCCACTCTGGCTGATCAGGCGCAGAGGGCTTTGTCCTTCTCCCATTCTAAGCTTTAAGTTTGCGGGTGTCCCTATAGATATTTAAATTGAAGATATGGAAGAAGTGTCATGTCAGCATTGTATTGATAGAAGTAATTACACATAGTATGGGCGTA